>APFE030637381.1:364315-439972 GCA_000404065.3 Pinus taeda
CATCCTTCTCACCTTAGAAATAGCTTTTTCTAGCATAATGGCTGTGTGTGTGCATGTTTCTTGATTTAGACAACTTTCAGTCTGCTAGGGTTCCACCCAAGAGCCTTAGAGGATAAAATCCCGCAACAATCCTCTTCCCCACTTCAACAATTACAGCCTAGGCTTTATCTCATACCCTAATTTGTTGCCTCGTTAAGGTGAAAATCCTAACCCTAGAAATGACCATGAAATCCTAGCACCTTAAATAAGAGAGATAAGGTAAAAATGAAGATGAACAAGAGAGAGAAAGAGATCATGTAGCACTCCTTTAGTCAAATATCTAACACAATAGTGATCAAGAATAATATTAAGTGAAACAAATCATTCCTTCTTCTATATGTGTCTGAGGTAAGGGATCCCAACAAACATATTGGGGACTAACACCATATAATAATCCTATAAATCCATAAATAAACTCACACATATTGGGTGCTACACTCTAAGGATACACATGTCAAGCTGAAATATTATGTTATATGAGACAAATAAAGTTTTTTATCACACAAAATATTTAAAATGTTTGGAATATAAAGAAATTCACGTAGACAATATAAAATTTCTATATAAGTGATTGATAGTAGAAAATGAGACATGTTTTTTCATTATATTAATTGTATTATTATTATTATTTAGCTGTGAAAAAATTCATTAAATTACTTTATATATTTATGTTCATAATATTACCTCCCCCTTTAGAAATGCTTTGTCCTCGAGACATAATTATGGAAAGGCTTGATATCTTTTTCTTTATCATGTAATTTCTTCACATATTTATGAATTATTTGAGTTATCATCTTCAATGATGCAAATCAATAATAATGAAAATGGTCTAACCATCCTTGTTCAATTCTCTATGGAACGTTTTGCTTATAGGCTTCCCGCAATGAATTGTTATCACGATACTCAATAATACTGGAACCAATATTCTTTGGAAGATATGTTAATTGTTTTCTTTTTTATTGACACTAATACCTTTACTGGTTAATGTACATGCTCTTGTTATTATGATGCCAATAAAAAGCTCAAATTTCCCTTATCACACTCGTAATGTTTTATTAGATTACTTCAGGTAAATGAATTTCTTCACACACTATATTTTCAATTGAAATTCTTCTTATATGTCCTACAAAAACCAAGTATGCATTCACTTCAATTCGACTAAAATATTTCTTAAATGTGTGATTAATGTGATTAATAGTTTTTTCCTTTTCTTTAGCTTGAATTTTCGAAACTAAAGATTCCAATGCTCCTCTTTCGATCAGTTGTTGTACCTTTTTTTAGCAACTTCTTATCCCCTTTAAGTTTCTTAATTTGTGTATGTATATTTTTATTATGATGTCAAAAAATGTGAATGTTCTTCAACTTTTGATTCATTGACTTTACTTTTAATGTTCAAATACTCATGTTTCTCATATTTTAATGTTTTAATTTCTTCTAGCAACTTTTGATTAAGGTCCTTTAAGTGAGAGATTTCTTCATCCCATTGTAATAGGAATTCATTGAGTTTCTTCTTGTGATCTTCCTTTTCTTATCCTAATTTCTTCTTCATAGCCCTGACATTGTTTACTCGTGTTAAGTAATTTCTTACTATGATATTTTAAGAGATAAATTTCCTCATTTTTATCTGTGATAACTTCTATAAATTATTTTTCACTAATACAAAATGACTAATTAGTTACTGAAAAACAACTAAAATTTTCATATAAATGACCATATTTCAGTCGATGACCAATAGTAGTTAATTTACAGTATCTTATAACGCGATCAACTTCTAGTCATTTTTAGCTTAGTCATTAATTGGTTTCCTCAATTTTACCATCTAGTAATATATCTAGTCATAAATTTGGTCATAAATTTTTCATTGATTTAGTCATTAATTGTCGCAATTAATGACGAAATATACAACAAAATATATTACTATATGAATCCTTGAGAAAACCAATTAATCACCAAAGTGTTGGTCGTGTTATAAGATACTATAAATTAGCTACTAATAGTCATATATATGCAAATTTTAGCTATCATTTGAAACCAATTAATGACCAAATAAATATGACTAAATTTTAATTGTGTTATAAGATACTATAAATTAGCTACTAATAGTTGTATATATGCAAAATTTAGTCATCATTTTAATAAAAAAATATCATTTGCAGTAGTCATTTATTGTTTTTTGGTATTTTCATATTCATCATATAAACTACTGATTTAGTAGTTTCTATTCATTTCATTTAATTTCATTCATAATCATTATAAATAACCAATTTAGTCATATATTCATTTTATTCGTGTTCATCAGTAATTAATATAAAATACTAAGTTAGTAGTTTTAGATTGATTTTATGTGTTTATTATTTATCAACATAAATTAATTAGTATCATTTTGCGACTAAATTTTAAAAAAAAAAAAAATGCCATAAATGTTCATTCTTATCTAGTATGACAACTCAAAGTTAAATATGTTAATTACAAACCTAAATAATATCAAGTGCAAATAAAAATAATTTCAACCATATAAATTGTATTATATAAAATATCAAGTATTACAATATGAGTTTCCAACTTAATATTAGTTGGACTACAATTTACACATGAAATATTGTTTCATCATTTCAAAACATTATCACTGTGTTGCCAAAGCATTGCAAGTGAATTCACCAACTCTAAAGGCTTGACCATCAATCTCTATGAGTGTGTCTTATGCAATATATTGGCTCTAAGGGTATCACTAGACATATTCTCTTCTCTCACTCATTTTGCATTTGTCGCTCGAGCGTTATTGTTCTCCTCTTTCTTCAATTGATGCTTCTTACCATAAATATTGAGTTCCTCTCCTAAAAATGAAAGAACATATAATGCAGAGTATAAGACATGAAAGATGATGAATACTTAAATATAAAATAAAGTAGACCATAAAATATTTATACGACATATACCTTAACATTCGATAGTGGCCACTATGCATCTAGATGACATGTACAAACAAAAAAAATAAAACCTCACCATAGAAAATAACACCTTAGGAACTTAGTATTCAACCTTTAACAAAACCTTAGGTACAATCATACGAACTAAGTTACATGTTAAAAATATCAGGCAATAGATAACTTGTGAAAACAAATGGAAAAAATAGACCAGTGTAAAAAGTATCCTTACTGTGTGTTCTAAAAGAGTCATGTTCCTTAAATTTGTATATTCTTTTTCCCACAGTAAAAGTACCTCGCTATTATGACCTGTGTTTTTAGGATTATTAGATTGACACAACATCATATTGGATTGTAGAGACAAAATTATTCAAATTTCCAGGATGAGATTGAATGAAGGTGCTAGCTATGAGTAGTGTCAAAAACTTAGGGAAGCATAACACTAAGGCCAAAGAAAATATATCACAACTTGTCCACTTAAAAAAAAAAAATTCAATCCCACAATGGTCTATGGGAGTACATTTCGTTGGATGGATATCACACTCTGAGAGATGATTGTCTAATACAATGAGAAGTGTACATATATTGTCACAATGCCCCTCATAATCTGACCCTATAGTTGTGTCCTATAATCTTAATCATATCATACTATTTAATTATAAATTATGACTATCAATTAATTATTAGTTTGAATAATTAATCTGAAATTGCGTTTTAAGTATTTCTGTATACATGAAAATATTCTAAAAACAAAAGGTTCTTTTTGTGACTAGTTAATTTTGAGTGAATCTAAATACACAAGAAATTATGGTGCCTTAGTGTTTCTCTCGTGGTTATCGGCTCATTGTACCAATTTCTCCCATGTCCTCTACTACTTTTGGTGAATTCCTCTTTGATGATATCCCATGCCAATGCAATGGAAATTTATCCTCGATGTTTTTCTTAGCCAAAGGGAAGCTCCACAAGTAACAACCAAAAATTAGCCTCAAATATATTATTGGGGGCCAAAATGCAGTGATTATATGACAAGCCAACAAACATTGCATGTTTATCATTAATCTCAAAATCACCCTTGAGTGACCTCAGTTAATTAATTAATGAATGAAGGTACTACAGACTCATGTGCTGGTGTGTGTCTATGTCATTTTAGTCAACGAATCGATCAGATTGAAAAATACACAGACACTTGGAAGATGGAAAAAAACAAGAGAAACACAGTAAGAAAATACAAGAACACAACAATTAATAAGGAGTTCACCCTATCCTCCAGGCCTACGTATTCGATCCAGCTTTCAGTGGTGGCCTTCTTTTATTGTGTCTTTAAAGCAGAGAATTACAATGAGGAGCTCACTTGGAGTCTCTTGAAATAGATAATGTTTGATAGGGTGGTTCTTGGATCCCCCAAGCCACTAGAGTGCACAAACTCTTTTCCTATCCAAGTCTTGACCTCTCTCGTCTTCAATGGGAGGAGCCCAATGTGGTGCTCAATTCCCGTCTATCTTTCTACTTCTTGCTTCATTGTCTTTTCTTTACTTTCGCTTTCTCTGCCTTTGTTTTCTTCTCTTCTCCGTGTGTGTTCCTTGTCTGTTCATGGCTTTAAAGCCAATCAATCTCATGATTGCTCGCTTCCTCTTCCACCCCCATCAGATTACCTACTATTGCTCGCTTGGAGTTCCCTGTCTCGGCATCATCATCAATGGCTCACAGGGAGTGGCCACTTGTCCTCTTACGAACTGCACCTACTCTTCCTCATCGATTCGGTTTTCTAGTTGTATTGTGGAACGAGTCATCTGCCATCTCAGCGATCAAATCGTACGTCAAACTTCCTTCTACCATGGCTTAATCCCCTGTCAAATCTGGTTTCTTCAATGGGTGCATTCTCAACCGTCAGATTTGGAGCCCCCAGATCCTACGACATTCGCTCATTTCACGTGGTTGACTTGCTCGATCGTTAGCATGCGATGAGTGGTGGTTTTCTCTCTCATTTGCCTACCATGCGTTAGGTGGTGAATGGAATTGCTCGTTTTTCTCCAAATCTGCTTACCGCCCAAGTTTTCCCCCGATATACCACCGGTTTTAAAGCATGGGACCCGCCTTTAGCCTTTAGCACTTTCCCCACATTTTTCCCGGCGTCCATGTGCCCGAGCACTTAGGGCCTTTCCTTCTCGAGGGTTTTTGCCTAGTGATTCGTGATTAGTGCTAACCACTAATCGCGCATCAGAAACATCCTCCTTTTCCCAATCTGGTCTTCCCAAGTGCCAATTTTACCTCCTGCGCAACCTCCATGGGCCTCGGTCAGCGCGCTTTGACCGAGGTCCTTGTTGCTCCTTGCTGGCTGCAAACTGCCACTGTTGAGAGGTCCTCCTGATCACTCTATGCTCTGAAATTCGAAGTTTTTGTCCTAATTTGATGCAGTCATGGTACTGTGATAATATTCATGGATCCAATTTGGATCATGGTCTTCCCACTGAAAAAGCTTTTGGACCATCAAAATTTGGTTTTCAAGCATTGACTAAGTGAGGATACAATTGTCTTACTTTTCTAATCTCTATCCACTTTGCACTGCTCGGCTTGAACCCTTGAGTCCAATCCCAAGGTACTCAACATCTCCTCTACGAATTGTCCTCACCTTCCTGTCCAGAACAGTGCCTTATTGCAATTCATTAAGATATTCAGGTAGTAGGTCATTAATAGAAACCAATTGACTTTGCTCTTCGGGATCCTCAATTAGAGAGGGTTCAAACAACCTCAAGCAATCTGCATTTATGACTGAGTAGATGTGCATGTAAGCTGGTAGATCAAGGCAAAAAGCATTCTCACCAATCTTCTCAAGTATCCTGAAAGGTCCATACCTAATAGGCTTTAGCTTTTTACCTTCACCTTGCATCCTGTCCTTGCTGATATACAGCCAGACTTGGTCACCAACTTGGAAACTATGCTCCATCCAATGCTTGTCATACCTTTGCCTTGTATTTGGCTTGGCTCTTTTCCAGTTGTTCATGTACTGCTTGGTGGATCTCTTGGACTTGTTCAATGAACCTAGTTGCCCTGTCCACATCACTGTGTCCCTAAACTATGGTGTCTTTACCAAAGACAAAATCCAAAGGAGACCTTGGTGTGAAACCAAATCAGGTCTCAAAAGGAGATCTCTATGTAGAATAATGTCTTGCTCTATTGTAAGCAGGTTGCACATAACACAAATGTTCATCCCAAAGCTTAGGATGTTTGCTGCAATATCCTCTGAGTAACTGGATCACTGTCTTGTTAACTACTTCTATCTGGCCATAAGTTTGTGAATGAAAAGTTGTGCTTTTCTTTAGTTTGGTGTCCATCAGTTCCCACAGACTTGACCAAAACTTCCCCACAAATCTGGTGTCTCGATCAAATACAATGGAAGTGGGTAGTCCAATATGAACCCATACATGTTCAAAGAACAGTTTTGCAGTTTGTTCAACTTTAATCTGTTTATTGCAAGGTATCAAAATACACATTTTTCTGAACCTATCCACAACAACATATAGATAATCATGACCTTTCCTAGATTTAGGCAGTCCTCCAACAAAATCCATGGAAACACTTTCCCAAGGGTGAGAAGGAACTGGTAATGGAGCGTACAAGCCTAGTTTCTATTGATGGGCTTGCTGTTAAAACACATAGTACACCCTCTTACATATCTAGAAACTATCTCATTCATTTTTGGCCAATAAAAAAATCTTTACAGCTGTGCAACTATTTTACTTACCCCAAAGTGACCTGATATCAAAGAAGTGTGTGCTTCTCTAATTGTCTTTACTCATTATTTTTGTGGAATGCATAACTTCCCTCAGTGGTATAAGAGTCGGTCCTTCACATGATATTCCAATTCTTCTACTTGTTTGCCTTGACTCAAAGTTGCATATACATCTTTAAAATCTATATCTTGAGCATATTGTTCAATGTAGCCTTCATGTAGCACAGAATTATGCTTAAGTATAGTAGATGCATTTATAATGGGTCTAGATGACATGTCTACAACTTTATTATGTATACCCTTTTTATATCTAATGAATAAATGAAACTATTGTAGAAAACCCATCCATCTATAGTGTCTTGATTGCTGCAACTTAGTTTGGGAGTGTAGATATTGAAGTGGTTGATGATCAGTATGTATTACAATCTCTTTGCCCATTAAATAATGCTTCCACTTTTTCACACTCTAAACTAATGCATACAATTCTTTATCACATGTAGGATAGTTAACTACTGTAGGATTAAAAGTCTCAGAATGATAACATATGGGTTTACCGTGCTGTGTCAACACTACTCCCATGGCATAGTCACTAACATCTGTTTGGATCTAAAATGGTCTTTGAATATCAGGTAGTGCTAGTACAGGTGTTGTACTAATCTTTTCTTTCAAGGTGTCGAAGGCTTTCTACAGTTTGCCTCTCCACTGAAACACATTGTTCAATCCTGTTAAAGCATGTAAGGGAGCTGCAATTGAGGAAAAGTTAGAAATGAACTTCCTCCAATATTGTGCTACTCCTAAGAAGCTTCTAACTACTGTAGCAGATTTGGGTTTAGGCCAGTTTACAATGGCTGCCACCATAGAGGGATCTATCTTCAATTCACCACCCCCGACTATATGACCCAAATAATTCATAGATGTTTTGCCAAATTCACATTTTGAGATTTTAACATGAAGTTTTTCTCTTTTCAAAACATCTAGTGTCTTCTTAACATGCTTTAAGTGTTCTTCCCCCATTTTACTAAAAATTAGAATGTCATCCAGATACACAATAACAATATCATCAAGAAAAGGTCTGAGTACATCATTCATTAATCTCATGAAAGTAGCAGGAGCATTAGTTAAGCCAAAAGGCATAATCGGCCACTCATACAATCCCTACTTTGTTTTGAAAGCAGTCTTCCATGCATCTTATTCTGCAACTCTGACCTGATGGTATCCACTATGCAAGTCGAGCTTGGAGAAATAAACAAATTCTTTCAATTGATCCAAAAGATCATCTATGCGACGAAGGGGATAATGATTTTTTATTGTTATCTTATTCAGTGCTCGGTAGTCAATGCACATTCTCCACGAGCCATCTTTCTTTCTCACCAAAATGATTGGTGACCCACATGGTGATGTACTAGCCCTAATGAACCCCTTCTCGACCAACTCCTGCACCTGCTTCTTGATTTTAGCATTCTCTAAGGTAGACAACCTGTACATTCCAATGTTAGGCAATGGAGCATCTTGCTGCAAAATAATATCATGTACTATTTCCTTTTTGGGTAGCAGACCTTTAGGTTCTTGAAACAAGATATCATACTCTGAAACAACCTTTTCTAAATCAGCTTGGTGTTTAGCATTATAGCCCTCAACTACATTGGTTTTATCAGGTTTTTTTTTTACAACCATCAATAAGAATTGTTTGCATGAATTTATCATTCTTTTCATCTACCCTGAGTTTATGAGAGTATAATTATTCTTGAGCTTATGAACTCTTACAAAGTATTCGATTCCATATTTAACAAGTAGATACTTGTTCTCAGCTTTATAGAAAATAGCTTTCCTATCATACAAGTAAGGACTTCCAAAAACAATTCCACATATATCCAAAGGAATTATGTCTAACTCAACCTCATTTACAAATGCTAACACAAAAGAAAACTTGAGTTTGCACTATCTAGTCACTTGTAGTTTTGATTTATCATTCAACCATCCTAATGGGTATGGTTTCTTGTGAGGTGTAGTTGCTAATCCCAATTTCTTTACAATTGCTTTAGAAATTAAATTTAATTGTGAACTACTATCAAACAAAGTATCAATCTTTTGATGTTTGGAAATAACTCGAATATGGAAAAGCTCATTTTTTTTTCTCTCGTTTTCTTCATCAATAGTAGATTGTGTAGAATTACTAGTAGATGCTTTAGAATTCTTACCTTTTATACCTGTGGATGCAATGGTTGTTTTATCTCCCGAGTCTGACCCCAAATATTTCTGAATAGCTTCAGCAGTCTTCTTCTTCTCGCCCTCAAACTTCTTAGGTCTTAGCTCTGGATGTAGAATCCAAAAATGCTCATCATCATGCCCATCCTTTTTATAATGAGTGCATGAATCTTTGCTTTTCTGTGTAGTGTTAGCCTTCCTTGCTTTCCATTTCTGCTTTCTTTTCTCCTTTTTTTTGCTTGCAGTGGGTTGGGATGTTCCCCCAACTTCTGGATTTCCATTTTTTCCTCTAGCTTCTAGATGAGTAGCTTGTACCGATACCTCATATATACTAGTGGTGTTAAACATGAGGATGGTGTGCCTCATGTAGCTATGTAGACCACCAATGTACTTCAACAGAGTCTCTGGTGAGTGTAATGAGATTTCTAGAATCAATGCTCTCTTTCTAAACTCTTGAGTGTACCCTTGCACACTTTTCCCTTTCAACTGCCGAAGAGTTTGCCAACTCATCATGGCTTGTTGCATGTAGGCCAATGGATAGAACTGCGTTTTGATTGCAGAAACAAATTCACTCCAGATAGAGATGGTCTTACCATGTCTTTTCATGTCAGCTTGGGTTCTGCCTTCCCACCAAACCAAGGTAGTGCCTCTAAGGTGTAGGCTTGCCAGCTAAATCTTACTTTTGTCTGAATCGATGTTCTGTACTTTGCAATAAACATAAATTTTTCTAATCCAATTTTCCAACTTTTTTGCATTTAACTCTCCATCATATATAGGCAAATCAAATTTAACATCTAGTTTGATCAAAGATGCTTTCTTTTTGTGTTCAGGGTTGTTAGGAGGTGTGAGAAAGCTTTCCTCTTTCCCTTTTCCTTTTGAGTGGTCATGGAAGTGAGACTCATCTTCCTATTTGTCTTATTTAGAGCCTGATGAATCTTCATCCTTGTGTTTTCTAAAGTCCCTATCCATTTCTTCTACCATGGACTTTATGGCTAGGAAACTTTCTATGAATTGAGGGTCTAGCCCCATTGAACCTTCCTCTGACATTGTCTTTCGAGGATAGACTCTCCCAATTTCAGGATTAGTTTCGACCAACTCTCTGTCTCCTAATTTGAACTTTGATCTAGTTAGCATTCAATAGCTAAACCAACACAAGCTTGTCTAACCTTATAGCCTAGAGCTTTAATACCACTTGATCTGAAAATCACCCTTGAGTGACCTCAATTAATTAATTAATGAATGAAGGTATTACAGACTCATGTGGTGGTGTGTGTCTATGTCATTTTAGGCAACAAATCGATCAAATTGCAAAATACACAAACACTTGGAAGATGGAAAACAACGAGAAAAACACAGTAAGAAAATAAAAGAACATAACAATTAATAAGGAGTTCACCCTATCCTCTAGGGCTACGTCTCTGATCCAACTTTCAATGGTGGCCTTCTTTTATCGTGTCTTTAAAGTAGAGAATTACAATGAGGAGCTCACTTGGAGTCCCCTAAAACAGATAATGTTTGGTAGGGTGGTTCTTGGATCCCCCAAGCCACTAGAGTGCACAAACTCTTTTCCTATCCAAGTCTTGACCTCTCTGGTCTTCAATGGGAGAATTCCAATGTGGTGCTCAATTCCCAACATATCCTCTCAAGGATTGTTCGATACTACCTTATGTTGCAGGTCTGCTCAATCCTCTCTCTCTCTGCTTCTTGCTTCACTGCCTTTTTTTTACTTTCACTTTCTTTGTCTTTGTTTTCTTCTCTTCTTCGTGTGTGTTCCCTGTTTGTTCATGGCTTTAAGGCCAATCGATCTCATGACTACTCACTTCCTCTTCCGCCCCCATCATATCGCCTAGTACTGCTCGCTTGGAGTTCCCTATCTCTACATCATCATCAATGGCTCATAGGGAGTGGCCACTTGTCCTCTTATGAACTACACCAGCTCTTCCTCGTCGGTTTGGTTTTCCAATTACATTGTGGAACAAGTCGTCCACCATCTCAACGGTCAAATCGGACGTCAAAATTCTTTCTGCCATGGCTTAATCCCTTGTCAAATCTGGTTTCTTCATCAGGCACATTCTCAGCCGTCAGATCTAGAGCCCCTAGATCCTACGACATTCACTCACTTCGCGCGGTTGACTTGCTCGACCATTAGCGCACGATGAGCGGTGGTTTTCTCTCTCATCCTCCTGCCACGCGTCGGGTGTTGAATGGAATCACTCATTTTTCTCCAAATCCGCTTACCGCCCAAGGGTGCCCCCGATATACTGCAGGTTTTTGGAGTGCGGGACCCACCTTTAGCCTTTAGCGCTTTCCCCACAGTTTTCTCGGCTTCCATGTGCCCGAGTGCTCAAGGCTTTTCCTTCTCGAGGGGTTTTTCCCAGTGATGCGTGATTAGCACTAAGCAGTAATCGTGCATCAGAAACGGCCTCCTTTTCCCAATCTGGGCTTCCCAAGTGCCAGTTTTGCCTCCTGGGCAGTCTCCATGGGCCTCGGTCAGCGCGCTTTAACCGAGGTCCTCGTCATTCCTTGCTAGCTGCAAACATCCACTGTTCAAAGGTCTTCATGATTGCTCTGTGCTCTTAAATTCGAAGTTTTTGTCCTGATTTGATGCAGTCATGGTACTGTGATAATCTTCATGGATCCAATTCAGATCAATCATCTTCCCTTTAATATTGATTAATAATTTCTTTGCATGATCGTGTAATACTAAAGTGTCAAGTAGGGACATTTAAAGTTAGTCATCCATAAATATCACCTTTGAGAGTGCTTAGTAGTTAATACTTCCTATTACACACATAATAGATCACCAACTTCAAGGATAGCAATATAAACACAACAAAAATTAAATTAAAAGAAATGCTAGGAAGTCAAATGCAACTAATCTTGAGTCATGAAAATACCAAGCCCTTCATATTAAAAATACATTATTAGGCACTAAAACAAAAAATCCTTTGATTGCATCATTTTCACCTTTTCTTTAATTTATTTAATTCAGAACATAACTTTCAGAAGTAGAAGAAAAATTCATTGAAAAAGGACTCAAAATGCCAACAAATGCTCGAGTGATTGTGTATCAATTAAACAGAAATGAAATCGTTTGGTATGATTTTAACTTGCGGAATATATTGAAGAATATGAAGCTTTCTCATCCCTTTCTCCTAATCAAGTTGTAATCCAGGGGTTCCAATCAAGTCATCAATATCCCTCCAAGATAGTTAAGAGATCACTTTGGAGAAGGACCCTTCATAAACTTAATAAGTTGGGCTCTAACAAATAAAAATTTCATGTAGTGAAGAAATCTTACATGGTAGATTTCAGTGATTAAAATGACAACTTTATTCTTAATCTCATTACAACAAAATTCAACCCTAACTAGTTGGGATCTAATAAATCAATAATTTCATGTAGTAAAGTAAACTTACATGGGTAGATCCCAATTATTTGCAATGATAAATTTATTCTTGATCTTATTACAACATAGAGAAATTCAAGAGTACATAAATATTTCCTTATTTGAGACAAACTTTGAACGCATTCTGGGATTTCATAGAAATATAATGATACAATATACCTATAGGATATCAAAAAGTTATCTACATCTAGCACCCATCACTGGAAAATAGTGTTATTGAGACACCATCTCATGGCATTAGAATCATGTATATATATAGTGTTATAGAGATACGTTGCAACACCTATTCAACACTACCTTCAAGCTTCAAATTCATCAATTGATTTACTTTAGTAGCAAATTGTGGTGAGATTTCATTAAATACAACCCAACAAAAGCCATTTATGATAGTTGTCGTTGTCTTCTCTGGATTTATCCCCCTCTGGAAATAGAATAAATGATATTCCCCAATTTTTGAGGTACTTGCTTCATGTTCAACATGGGCTGTTGGGTTCTTCATGTGGAAAAGGTTGCAAATATTAGATGTATAATGGAAACAAGCATGCAATTCAAGGTTTCTCCTAAAGTCTCTTGAGTGAATTATAAAACACCATCTACTTAAAACATGATATATGGTAGTAACAAAAACCTACCCAAGATCCCACTTAAGAATTTAAAATGTTGCAAATAGGAGATGTCTTAAACAATATCAATTGTTTAATTGCATAATCACATTAAAATAGACAAATCTTTAAAATGTTGAAAAGTGTGAAAAAAATGGAGTTTGAATATTATAGTTATGTCAGGGTAGATATAGCTATGTAAAATGTAACTTCCATCTAAAACATGTAAATGTAACTTCTATAGTTGCATGAAATGTAACTTCTATATAAAAAATGGAGTTCGAATATTATAGCTACGTGAAATGTAACTTCTATATAACATTCTAAATATCCTTTTTCACTCATTTAAGAGACTAACATTTTTTTATCTTCGGTTAATAACTTAATACTCCACCAAAAATAGCATTGAATTGGTTCTTCACCAACCAAGGGGGAATTTTAAACCAATGTTAAAATGCTTACTCATTACCCTGCCATATTATTTATGATATTTTATTTCTATGTGGATTAAAGCTAGTGTAATGCAACTTCTTCATATTTGACAATTTAAATGTAAAAAATTACCCAGATTGAAGCTATACAATTAACATATGCACAATAATATGCAGGAGTTATAAGTAATATGAAGTTTACATGTTATATCAAGATAAACTTTTTCTCATCTCATTAACTCTTATATTATAGTTGGTGATGGATATAGCCTTCAAAATTATGATCAATCTTTGTCATATATTGTATTTATGGATGGATATAGCTTTTAAAAGCAAGAACCTTGTTTTTCATTTTATGTACGATCAATTTAAATGGAATATCTCATAATTTTATTCAATATTATCATGTACAACTGGAAATAAAATGATGTGGGGTGATGTTTCTAGTGATTTTCCAACTTGTTTTTAATTACTTAAATTTATCCTATTTAAAGTAAATAGTTTCACTGACCATCTTATCTTCAAGTCAGTAACCTTGCTTTAGGGAATCTTCATGAAATCCACCATCTCTAAAAATTTATGAAATATTAGTAGTATCTTGCATTAAATAGAAAATGTTGACATATAATCTTTTATTGTGTTTTTTACTCCGTGTCACAAATTTATTGATATTTTATGATTCTTGTTTTTTATTTCCATGCTAAGACTGGATTCATCATGCCTGCCAAGTCAATTTTTAGTTGTGAACACATCATATTGCCCACTTATAATTGTATAAAAAATTGAGAGTATGCACAATGACATGTAGTGACATGTGGGTGTCTATTTTAATCAATGATATGCCTATTTTTTAACCCATTTGAATCCTACCAGAATGAAGTTAACAGAGACAAGGATATAAGAAGGACTATCAATAAATGAAATTAGAGACTTTAGAATTCAACTCAAATTGTACATGAATGTAACAATAAGTATTTGCAGTTTCCTGGTCACGAATGAGCATTGAATCACACTGTGAAAAATTCCTTACATTATGAGAATTTGGTTGCACCTGCACTAATCCTTTGTAGTTGTTCCTTGACTTGCCTAGAGATATAATTTTAGAAACAATCCTACTCCTGCAATTCTTCCCTATATGGATCATTTTTTCCCCACCTATTGATAATTATTTTTCAAGGCAACAGTATAGAACTCTCCAATTGCATCATCACCTTTCAAAACAATGCTTGAGTATTTCCAGGTGATTGTTGAGCCAGTCTCTACTCAGGTCCACAAAATCCTTTATCTTTCTCCATTGCGCAAACCTATTTTCATAGTACAATTTTAAATCCCATGTCTGCATTCCTCATCCCTGACATACCAATTCTTTAAACTGGAATACTTTATCGTTGCTCCCTCGATGCAATAGAGATCCATTATTGTGGCATGGAGATGATTGGTGTCATAAAATGGTGCAGTGAATCCTTCAATATATGTCACAAAACTCCTCTCACCTCACATAACTCCTCTCATCTACAAAAATAAGAGTCCTCTCAAACTTTCTGGTCTCCATCTCATTCATCCTGAAATAAGTGGATATTTCCATGGGTGACAAAGTGTTCTTGGGGATTTAATAGAAAGAGTTATCACTAAAAAAAATATAATGCATCATAATACTTATTAGTAGGAGGAACAGCCCTATCAAGATACTTCCTAACTAGATCAAGATACTCCTGAATTACCTCTTATAACGAACAAAAGATAACCTCAACTGCCTAGAGAATCTACCTACACATGGTAGCAATGAAAACACTATAAAAAACAACATATACAACAATGTTGGTCAATCTCCTCTTCTAGTTAAGAGCATGCACAACTTTTGAAAAGTATCAAGCAGGTTAGGGTCCACCTCATCCAGTTTCCTCTTCTTTTTCTACTCTCTCTGTTTAGGTTCAGAATAATAGAAAAGTTCTTGGAAATTGATGGGTGGATAAAAGTTATCAGGCCATTTTGGTTCTTCCTTTAATCATTATCTGTAAGCATTGAGTATAAATTGCAAAAGCCATTCAAGTTCCTTCTTTTTAGCTAAAATTAACCTAAGCTTTGGAGAGTTGTAAGGTTTAATGGATCTAAGTATATTCTACTTAAAATATAGTAACATGGTTTAAAACTATAGGAATTGAGATCAATATCTAAAGATGAAACATAAAAGATTTTATGTTCATGATTACAAGAGTTTTTAATTTCATGTAACAAAGTTTGAGGAAGGTCTATTATTTTCATCCTACTAGAAAATTTTCTTGCATCACTCGAGCACTTTGAATTTGGACATGGTAGAGTTCATTACAAAAAAACAACCACTAAAAAAAGGTGAAAAGAAAAAATAAAATTTCATCATTCTGACCCTAGAAAATTTATGGAGGAGCGAACTAATTTGTCCAATAAGGACATGCAAAATGCTTACTTGTCCATTGTCTTTTGATGAATTGTTGGACGCAATCAAGATCTACATTATCATAGTCATTAAACCCTTTTTATAATAAGGACATGAAAAATGCTTACTTGTGCATTATCTTTTGATGAATTGTTGGCCGCAATCAAGATCTGCATTATCATAATCATTAAGCCCTCAACTATAGATGAAATTTATGCTTTGATCATATAAACTCTCGAAATTGTTTACCCATAAGAACAAAAATAATCTTTAGTAAAAAGGAAGAACTCTCTAGAGTCCAAATTCATACCCATGTACAAATGACCAAAATCTCCATGCCCAATGACCTTGCCCTTCCTCCATCTAATCCTTGATGTTATCCTAAGGTGTTTCCCATGCAAACTCCATCTAGGGTTCGAATCCCATGAAATCGATAAATCACGTTGATGGTCTTCCTTCTTCTGGAATTTCCACGCATATATCAACAAGGCAAAGAAAAATGTAGTGCTACAATGTGATGTTGTAATATGTGAATATTGTATTTGAACCCAACGCTAAACTAGAAATGAAAAAGAAAGGAAATATTTATAATGGACAAAATAAAAGAAATATTTATAGTATAAAATAAAATATATAAATTGCAATTGGGTTTAAATTATTTATTTTTAATAAGAATTTTGTATTTTTGCTGCTAAATTAAAAAGAAGAAGAAGAAGTTAAAAATGATATTAGGATGAGTGCAAACATTTAAATATGGCCTCAATTGATAATAAAAATTCAAATTAATAAAATTAAATTTTTATATTTTGATTATGTTATTAACTTGTGAATAGGCTTTGTTACAATACCATGGGCCAATACCATGGCTTATCAATACTACAAGTCCAAAAACCATAACTTATTTCACAACCAAAATATTTTATAACAATATGACAAGATTCTTAAGGATGAATATTCACCCCCACATTACATTACGATAAATATTATTAACTTGTAAAAAATATCCTTTGTTACAATACCATGGATTATCAATACCACATATTATTAACTTGTAAAAAATAACCTTTGTTACAATAGCATGGGTCAATACCATGGATTATCAATACCACATATTATTAACTTGTAAAAAATAACCTTTGTTACAATAGCATGGGTCAATACCATGGATTATCAATACTGCATGCCCAAAAAAGATAAATTATTTCACAATCAAAATAATATATAACCATGGATATTCACCCTCACTTTACCATGGATATTACTTGTAAATGGGCTTTGTTACAATACCGTGAGCCAATACGATGGCTTATCAATACAACATGCCAAAAAAACATAACTTATTTCATAGTAAAAATAATTTATTTTAATTTAATTTTACAACATTTTTTTGATTGAATCTAAAATGGAAAATGTTACAATTTGAGATATATCTAAACCCTCTATCCTTACCACTGCTAAAAATATTCTCATAGAAATTAAATTAAGGTTTTAATAAAATTAAGCTCAGATGGATCTATGTCGGTTCTTTATATATAATATATATATATATATATATAACCAGCATAGATCCATCTTAGCTAAGGATCCAAGGGATGAGAGAAAGAAAATTGACTAATTATAATAGATTAAATATAGTGCATGATTTTTTCATTATTTTATTTTCTTTGACATGATTTATCCAAAATATAGGTTTCATATTTTAAACCAATTGAGTTTTTTTTTTTTTTTTTAATTTAGATAATTTCTAAACACAATACAATGTGATCAAATTTAAGAGAGATTTGGGGAGGGGGCGGGAGATAGTGAAAGAGTTAGAGGGTGGAGAGAGAGAGAGATGGAATTGGAGTGGGAGAGAGGGGGTGAAGAATAAAGACATAGAGAGATAGAGGTGGAGGAGAGGAGTGAGAAGGGAGAGATGGAGAGAGAGTGAGGGAGAGAGGAGAGGAGGGAAGATAAAGAAGATGAGAGGATAGATGTAGGGAGAGAAGGGGAGGGGAGAGAGATGGATACATAGAGATGGAGAAGGACAGGAAGGGGGGGAGATAATGATAGAGTTGGATGGAAGAGAGATAGAGATAGAGGGAGGTGAGAGATAAGGGATAGAGAGGAAGGAAGATAGATATGAGGAGAGAGAGATGGAATTGGAGGGGGTAGGAGAGGGAGGGAATAAGAAAAAAATAGAGGGAGAAATGTGGAGAGAGAGAGAGGAGGTGACAAGGGAGTCATGGAGAGAGAGTGAGGGAGATAGGAGAGTGGGAGGGAATAGAGAGAAGGATATAGATAGAGAGAGAGAGAGAGAGAGAAGGGGAAGAGAGAGATAGACAGAGGTGGGGAAGAGGGGGAGAGAGTGTGTGTGTATGTTTGGGGGGTGAGATAGAGAGAGGTAATAACAAAGAGACACAAAGACAAATATAGATATTATATAGTATTATATAACCAACCTAGATCCATATTAACCCTATAGTTATCAAGTGCTGAGAGGGATCCAATCTCTCGAGGTGAAATCCTTTCCTCAAGTGTTGCACTAGAAAAAAAAGTTTGCACCTCAAGAGATTGGATCCCTCTCAATGCTTAATAGATCCGTGGTTAAAATGGATCTAGGTTAGTTAATATGAAATTAAAATAGTTTTTATTTGATATTATAGTCTTAAAAAATAAAATTTCTCTTCAAATTAATTTCAAATTGGAACTAGATCCAATTAGATTCAATGAATAAATTTTTAAAAAATACATAAAATATTTTTTTATTAGAAAATATATTTTTAAAATTACAAATTATTAGAGATCAATAATGCAAAGTTGACTCACTTACACAGCATGTGAGGATGAAGAAGTGTTTTAAGGAAGGATAGCCTTTCAACCAATCTTTAACAACCTTTCAATCCCCTATCACTTGTAAGTTTAGATTGCTTGACACTTTTAAGATGACTAGGATAAAAAATTGATTAATATTATTGTAGTACTTGTTAGGTAGTCGTATTTTTGTTCTTAGACTAAATTAGTCATTCATGTTAGCAATTTTTAGTTGTATTACTTATTAGTTATTCACATATTTTAACCCACAACTAAATTAGTGATTTATGTTAGTTGCTTTTAGTTCAATCACTTAAGATTGCTCATTTTTGGTAGTATTTCACTTGGAAAAGCTATGGTGACTAAGTTTTTTAGTCACCTAGTCACTAGTTTCTCATTTTCTACTAGTGTTTGTATTATTTATATTGACTTTTGATTTTCCTGATTGATTATTTTTTATATATTGCTTAGTATTTAGATGAAAATACTATCAAATATAATTTCATTATAATTTCTTAAGTTTCACTTTCTTCTTCTTGTCAAGAAAATTCAAAAACCTTTTCTTTGTATTTAATATGAAGGCACCCAATTTTTCAATCTAGGGTAATCTGAAAATTATGTTTCTTTGTTCTTCAAGCATAATTACGACACTCAATTGAGATATACATTCATAACCATCAAGTGTCACATGTAAGTCCTTAATTCCATATAATTTCTTGTGAAAAGTATCTTCCTTTTCACATATATCTAGTTATGGAATTGATAATTGATATTAAAGATTAATATTCATGTAATTTTCTTTGTTGCTCACACTGATAATGATATTTATATATTTTCCTTGGCTACTCCCTTTTAATATAAATAATATATATTTTGTAATTGGAAAATCTTTATAGGAGAATCTTCCTTCATTTTTTAGTTATAATCCATTCTTGATCTTGAATAATTAAATACTTCTAAACTTTTTAATGACCCACTTTTTATTAATATGAAGGAATATATTTTTTATAACTCAACTTTCCCTTTGAGTTGAAACTTAGAAAATTATATATGTATGTGTGTGTGTGTGGATATACACACATATATGTGTGTGTGTGTGTGTGTGTGTGTGTGTGTGTATTTCCTTTCACTTTATAGTTATAAAAGTACTTTTTAGTGTCCACTTAGGATATTATTTTTTTAATATAACATTTTTACCTTTTTAATAATAACTAAAAAATGGTAGAGGTGGAAAGAGAGGGAGGGGCCTTGTATATCCCCTAAGGAAATTTGGTTAAGTCATATGCATGGGGACTTGGATCAGTGACAAATGATCAAGTAGAAATGCATGGATTGTTATAAGGTCTGATCTTGGCCACAACTTCACAGGGGTCTAACATCATAATTTTGGGAGACTCACTTATAGCTATACAACACTTATGCAAAGGAAAATCACACCAAGATAAGCACTCGAGGAACCTACTAAATAGAATAAGAAGGTTCCTTGAATACATTCCACAAAATAATACTTTTATATTTTCATAACTCAAAATGAAGAAGAAGATAAATGTGTTAACCAAGCTTGTGAACTATAGGAAAGGAACTTAGAAGAAAATGTCACCTTGGGATGTTGGCCTCTTGCATAATTTGGATGGAAACATGTACTTATTTAAGAAACAAAAAAAATGATATGGATCAATTTAGTGAAAGGGGAAATCTCTAATAGAAAAGTTGGGTAGGGAGTCTGACAAATGTCGTGGCACCCCTAGTAAATATAGCACATGTAGAAGGAAGACACCCATGACCTTCGCATAAGTGGGATGCATACCACTAGACAACAAATAGTTATGCCATAATACCCCCACATGCAATGATGAATACTCTAGAAGGTGAGACAACTATGAATAGGCATGAAGCAATAAATGTGTTCACATGTGGGATTCGAAGGAAGTGCCATGAATTGCAGTGGATCTAACATAATATAATGTTGTGGGTTTCCAATTTGAGAGGAGCTCTTGTAAAGAAAAATTGGGGGAATGGCCAAAGAACTTGTTAAGTCCCATGGAGTCACAACTTGTTTGGTGATCCATCCTCCCCTATTAATATTTTTGACCTCCAAGTTGGTTTTTTTCCCTATTTGTTACTTGGTATATCTTAGATGCATGTCTACATAAATATTTTAGCTATCCAATGGAATATCCTTTAGACATTGTGGGTAGGAGAAACACCCTGGGAGCTCAGGTTGCATAGTTCTTCTCTCATCACATAGAATAGGTAGGTTTAAGGTTGTATAGGATTGAATTTCATTATAGGAATTATAGTAAGGTCTCTACATAGAGTCTACATTGGACCCAGGGACTGGGGAATTAGAGGCAATAGGTGGCTCATGAATAGGTATACTTACCTTCCTTGGGGTCTCAAATTGTCTTATGGGCCCTCTCTGTAGCCCAACTTGATACAAAATGGGTTATATTGTGAGGCATTTCCCACAGCCAGAGACATAGCATTAATTGACTAAGAGGGTGAAAAATTAGCTCTTCCTGGTACAATTGACAATTGTGGGTGAAAAATGAACTTCACAACTTTGGGTTGGATGATAGCAAGAAGTATAGCTCAAGTTTGGCAGCGTGTAAGAACAATGGATAAGGCCTAGGGAAAATTGTGTGGTACCTTGAGGACAAAGACTTGGGGGTGATTGTGTGGTACATTGATGAAGGTGGTAGGTTTCTCTAGATAGGATAGGAAAAGATGAGGTGAGGTAAAGAGAATGCTCGGGCCAATAGCAGAGATGAAAGGAGAAATAATTGTAGATGCAAGGACTGAGTCACTCAATTAGTGTATAAAATGGATGCCCTCCAAATAGGTATGATGGTGATGGAAATGAGACAACAAAAGTAGATATAAACAAGTGTGAATGTGCTAGAGGAGATTCAAAGTCTGAAATATAAGTTGGCCTAGAAAATGGATGAAATAGAGGCACTTCGCCAACAGATTGTGGAGCTACAGGAAAAAATTAAACTACTAAACACTAGCTTAAACAAATCAAGCTCTGGAGGTTGGAAGGAGGTGAATCAACATCTTGACCTCAACTAGACATCAGACAGGGAGGGTGAGGATTCCAAATGAGATATTTATTGTTGAAATTTTTTCTTGTAATTAAGAAGTCTATGACGAATATATCCACATTGAAATGTAACAAATTTTGTGAAACTTTGTAATCCATTAGAACTCATAGAAGTCTATAGTAAATATAAGAATAAGAGGCATGATGAATGAAAATCAATGCATCCCTTGTGTGAAAAAACACATATTTAATGCAAAAAAATACCCACTTTTGTTAAATATAATAATAATAATTAAAAATGGTAATTTTGGATTTTAATTACCTTTATGAAGTACTTTTTCTTTTGTTTTTCTCTTCAAATTTCGTAATTTAACACGTAAAATTTTCTAGCTAATTAGTTAGTGTAAGGATGTAGCTGTATGGATAGGACAACATAGTGATATGGAAATAAAACTATGAGAAAATGGTAGGTGACAGTGGATTGTGAAGGAGGAAGTACAAATGATCGATTCGTTTGGAGGATCACTTGTATGTGGTAGTTGTATGGGAAGAATTGTATAGTGAATCAATGAAAAAGATCAAATTTGGATTGTACAACAATTTTATATAAAATTTGTAATATGTAACTTCCAATTCATATGACATATTTTAATTAGTTGTATAATCGAAATCGTTTGAATTTTTCATTATTTGTTGTGAAAATTAAAATTGGTGTACGAATTGTATGTCTATAAACAATTATATACAATAATGAAAGCAATATGTGTATAGTTTTTGGAGGTTGGAGTAGGAGGCATGGGGGATCATTTATGGCCTTGATGAAAAATTGGTATGTTAGGTTACTTAGGGCCTTGGAACAACAACAACTAACCACACATAATTTCTTGATTTTCGGAAAGTTATGGAGTTATTTAGAGATCTAAAAATTGCTAAATTCAATGTATTTGGGGACTCTATGTTGGCCATATGCCAATTACCCAAAGCCAAGATGACAAATTGTCCTAATTCTCTATCCCTTTGTCAAAGGATTCTTTCCCTAATTTCTCAATTTGATGACGTGCATTTCTTCCATGTCCACAAACAACTAAATTCAATAGCTAATGAACTTTCCAAAAAAGGCTCCTATATGAATCAAAGTGATATTGAACTTAATCAATTTTTGCGTATCTCCCCTATACCTTAATCATGGTCAAATTCTCAAATTTCTTTAATCCCCATTGGGGTAATGCTTCATTACACCCCTCCCTGGTCATACATGGTGTTGGTGCTCTAAGATGTCTTATTACAAGCAATCTCAATACCTACATCCATTATCAACCCAAGGCAAGTCTTTTTATTTCAAGAGTGTCAACACTATATATGCGGTGAATTCAGATGTCAATTTATATTGAAATCGTTGCAATTGCTAATGGTTATTTCTCTAAATTCAACCAAACACACCTGAAAAGAATTCATAACACACTATCAAATCGACTTAATTCTGCAAGCAACTGAATCAGAATGTAAATCGAAAGAATCACACTTGACAATCTAACTGGAATTGAAACTCACTCATTTAACATGAAGGAAAGCTATGATAATTGAACAACAAATAACCATATAAACATCTCATGGAAAGAAATCACTCTAGCTTTCAAATATATGATAGCGTTACCTTAGAATGAACAACAATTTGGAATGAACGTAACCAATTCAATAAAGAGCATCACGCATATAACATAACCATTTCAATAAAGAGCATGATGCATATATAATCACACAGCTAAATCTAGAATCTTGATTGAATAACGACACAAATCGAAATCATCAGTCCTCACAGTAATCATAATGATACTAACTTTGTAGACTAATAATAATGAAGAGTGAAGAATAAACAAAAATAATTATAACACAATTGGAGCAATAGATCTTTTATTGACTAGGCCAAAAGTCTTCAGAAGTCCCCGCTGTTAGATACTCAGAATATGATTATAAATTAAATGCAGCCTTCTTCATTAAAATTAATAACAAAGTTACACCATCACTGAGATGAAAGTTTTATATGTCCAAAAGGAATAGTTACAATCTGTGAATTCCTAAACTAGTTGTTCAGTTTGCCTTACGACTTTATATAACATTTGGAAAAGTAAATAGATAAAAGTTAATCTTCAGGATCAGGGGACCCTAAAGATTTCACGATACTTGATCTTGATTTCATCATAAGATAGCATCAGTCCTCCTGGCCTTCCACTTTCTTTCATGCTCAAGACATTGTCACTTTTCCTTTACTCGTTGTTGTTGTTTTGTTGATTGAATAACTATCGTCCAATCCGTGTCCTTGCATATAAATATAGTAAAAGTCGGTTTTTTATGCCCATATTTATCTAATTTGTTACTAATTGATTTTAGCCAGCTTCTATTGTTGTTTCCTCTATTTTGATCCATAAAACAAAGATAAACATGTGAAAACAAATGCTTAATTAGGTTATTTACGAGGAGAAAACATACCTTTTTCTTGTCCCAACATACTCTCCAACTTACCTTATTGCATGTCCTCATGCAATCATGTGATTAAGGTGTAGTTGAGTTAAGGAATAGGCTAGATATACTTCCTCCTTATACAACCTGAAACCATTTTTCTTTTTAAGCACTATGAAAGCCTGGTTCACTTGTTGATCTATCAAGTTATGATCACTGTGGTACCCATTTTGGGGATACCAGATAATTGGAATTTTCTATCTGCACCCTATCCACTCAGGGCCCATGCTCAAGACCATGTTGATGTATTTATGTAAGTGAGTGGAGGTAGCTTTGAAATTCTAGAATCCAAACGGCTCTTTGTTCCTGATAGTATTGTTGGAGGATTCCCATCTCTATCTGGCTGTAGATATTTGATTTCCTAGAAGTACTCCTTCCCTGCATGTATAATGTTTGTGTGCAGTGGTCCTAATTGGCCCACAACAGCATTTCATTTCATGAACTGTTTGTGATGGATAGAGAGGTGCAGGGGTTTTGTAGTCTCTCCCCTAGCCCACAAGTCTATGCCATATTCTCATTTTCTGAAATTATTATGGGACTTAGCCCATTTGATCTGGCTAGTGGCAAAGGAAATAAAATCTTGGAATTGGATATCCCCTATGAAGGGGCCAAGATTGTTGTCTAATTCATCATGTAGAAATAAATTATGCATGTACAATTCACACAATGTTGGCATTATGATGTATGTGTTGTACTTGATGGCAACCCACTTATAACATAACAACTCTCTTGTATGTGGTGACTAGATGAATCTACAAAAGAGATATCAAATGTGACAGAATGCATGACAATAGTGGTTACAGGCTCACTCAGATGAAAGATCATAGTATACGAGGTTAACAACACAGAGTTATAGATCAGACAACATAGAATGAATAAAGAGAGGTATACGCAGGTTCAATATTGGCCAAGCCACGTATACACGTGGGTTCACTATATACAAGTTGTGTATACATACACATGCACTTTCACAAAAGGAAAAGCGCGTATACCTTGGAAAACTAAGTTTTTGGTTCGAAGTTTTTGGGTCCCTATAATACTAGTGATTACCTCATTACTATTGTAGTTGCATCCCTTATTAATATTGTTGTGCCCCTATTATCCTGATATTGTTATTACTGTGCCCCATAGAATCCCTCTATTGTTATTTTTGTGGCTTTATATTATTACTGTTAGGTCGGCTGGGTTATATTGTGACTCCTTAGACTCCTATATATAGAAAGGAGGTTTTTTCATTTGAATCATCCAAGGATTGTTCATTTATGTAATGTAAAGGAGGTTAACCCCTCAAAGAGGCTGAATTCTAAGGCGTTGATCTATCTTTTCTATCTTTTCTTGAGTTGTTTTCATAACATTTGGTATCAGAGCTTTGGATTCTAGGGTTTTGCTAATCCAAATAGGTCATCATGGAATTTTTGCTATAAATTTTTTTCTGCGATGTTTCAGAAGCTAAAAAAAAACCCATTTGAGAAGAAATCACGCTGAACCTCGGGTCCAAATTTCAGAGCTTTTCGCGCTATATTTGCGGAGATATGATCTGAGGAAGTTGGTCCTTTTGCAGACTCCTGAATTACATTCCAAATAGGTGACCTGGGGAAAATCGTCATAACTTTCTCTCTGGGCATCAGATTGAAATTTCATAAGAAGGTACAGAAAGAGGATGGAATTTAGTTTCTTGTATATATTTTTCAGAGCCAAAAGTAAAAATAGTGACTTGTGGCATGTCATACAAGTTCGCTTTACTGAACTAGTCTATAATCAGGTCACTGTGTGAGATTTCGCATAACTCTTCCTTGGAGAATCCAATTTGGATCAGACTGGTGGCATTGGAAAGAGGACACATAGGGCTACTATAGGGCACAATTTCATAACTGGATAATTCGAAAGTATAGAGATATATTAGAGGAAAAATCGAGCTCCTACAAAGTGAAAAAAGGTGTGTAGATTCTTTTAAATTTTTGCTTAAGATTGGTTTGAAATTTTATTTTGAAGGAATTCAAAGGGCATAGTAGAGCATTATTATCAATAACTAATGCCTCGAGGAAAGAAAATGCAAATATCTAGTAAGCAACCTGAAAGCTCTAGCATGACTCATGAAGAAGAGGAAGAAGTGTTACATGATATATCAAAATTACAAGAACACGTGCAACAAATGTCACTCTCACAAAAGATAACAGAAACTAAGATAAATGGCGTGGAATATAATATAAAGGGCATGGAAGCTAAGATGGATGATTTGAAGATAGATTTTAAGGTATATTTTAAGATAGACATGGTAGATTTGAAGAAAGATTTGAAGACAGACATGGCAGATTTGAAGACAGATTTGACAATTTTTTTACAAGAAATACTTACTAATGGTGAAAAGGTAGTAAAGGAAACTCATGATGCAAACGAAAGAAATGTTAATCATGATTTCATAGACTCTAATGTGGGATTGAAGACCCACCATATTCCAAAAATCGATATGAGGAAGTTTGATAGCAAGGATCCCGCAACATGGATATTACAGATGGAGCAATTTTTCGATCTCAATAATGTGAAAAACACACAAAAGGTACGTATTACAACTTTATATTTGGAACCAAATTAGTTTGTATGGTATCAATGGCTTTTCTCTCATAAACAAATTATTACTTGGGAAATTTTTACGGAAGAATTTACAACACATTATGAGGATACAAAAAGCAACACTTTTTTTAGTCAATTGATAAGTCTCCAACAAAGGGGTTCAATAATGGAGCACATTGAGGAGTTCCAAAAATTGAACATAAGGGTAAAAAAATATTCTAGAGGAGCATAGGGTTGATGTGTTCATAGGGACTTTAAAGGATAATATCCAACATGATGTTCTCCTTTGGGAACTTGATTCATTAGAGAAGGCATTCAGGTTAGCAAGAAAAATGGAAAGCAAAATTATGGCTACCAGGAAGCATACCACTAACAACTATATAGATGGAAGTGTTGTTGCCCCTAGTCTTCCATAACCTATAAGGTTGACACCAAAACAATTTGAAGAAAAAAGAGCGAAAGGGATTTGTTACAATTGTGATAACAAATACACTAAAGGTCATAAATGTGCTAAGAAGAAATTATTCTACATAGATTGTGGAGAGGAAGAAGAAAAGGAGCAAGAAAGGTCAAAAGAAGAGGATATACTCCAGGAAAAAAGCCTAGATAAAGAAGAAATGAATCCGACCATATCTTGTAATGCATTGGCGGAAATTACCACTCCTCAAACCATCAAGATAGAAGGACAAGTCAAGAAGAAAAAAGTAATAGTGTTGATTGATTTAGGAAGTACCCACAATTTTATTCATTGTAAGGTAGCAAAAGAATTGAATTGCTTATTATATCCAGCACCAGAGTGTGAAGTGATGGTTGAAAATGGAGGAATAATAAATTGCTCTGGAAAGTGCCATAATATCAAGCTATCACTGGGAGAATATGTATTGACTAGCCCAATGCTTTCCATTCCATTAGGAGGTGCTGATGTTGTACTAGGAGTCCAATGGATACAATCCTTGGGTACAATAGCTTTTAATTTTCAAGAAATTTTCATGAAATTTTTCTATGGAAGGAAAGGAAGTTGAATTAAGGGGTATTGCAAGGAAACTGGGAAAGATAATCAACTCTAACGGTATGACAAAGCTTCTAAAAAATGAACAAAGGGGTGTAATTGCACAATTATGTTTGTTGGATGTTTCCACATTGGAGTCATCTATTTCTCTAGATCTCCAAAAAGTCTTAGACAATCATTCCAAGGTATTTGAGACTCCCAAAGGTCTCCCACCTATTCTTGATCATGATAATGCTATTCATCTGATTCCAGGAAGTGTTCCTCCAAACATCAGGCTGTACATATATCCCAATGCCCAAAAGAGTGAAATTGAACGTATGGTTGCAAAAATGCTAAAGGTTGGTATAATTCAACCAAGTCAAAGTTCTTTCTCTTCTCCAGTATTATTAGTGCACAAGAAGGATGGATCATGGCACATGTCTCTGAATTATAGGGAGCTCAACAAGCTCACTATTAAAAATAAGTTTCCCATTCCTATCATTGATGAATTACTGGATGAATTGCATGGATCAATTTACTTCACTAAGTTGGATCTTCGTTTAGGATATCATCAAATCAGAATGAAGATTGAAGAAATTCCGAAAACAACATTTAGAACTCATGAGGGTCATTATGAATTTTTGGTCATGCCTTTTGGCCTTACCAATGCACCTTCAACATTTCAAGGTTTGATGAATTCATTTTCAAACCATTCTTTAGAAAATTTGTGTTAGTATTTTTTGATGATATACTAATCTACAACAAGTCTTGGAAGGATCATGTTGAACATGTTGACAGGGTGCTACAACTATTGGAGGAGAAACAATTATATGCAAAAAGATCCAAATGTTTCTTTGGAGTCCAGGAGGTGGAATATTTGGGTCATATTGTATCTCATGAAGGAGTTAAGGTAGACCCTAGCAAAATTAAATCCATTTAAGGAATGGAAAATCCCCACATCCATAAAGAATCTGCGAGGATTTCTTGGGTTGACAGGGTATTATCGTAAGTTTGTTAAGAATTATGGGAGAATAGCAGCACCTCTAACAACATTATTGAAGAAAGATCCATTTTCATGGACTCTGGAAGCAACAAAGGCCTTTGAACATCTTAAAGAGGCAATGTGCCAAGCACTAGTCTTAACTACACCGAACTTCACAAAAACCTTTATTGTGGAATGTGATGCTTCAGGAAATGGAATTGGTGATGTTTTAATGCAAGATGAAAGACACATTGCTTTTGAAAGTCATCCAATAAAGGAAAATTTTTACACAAACCTATTTATGAGAAGGAAATGTTGGCAATACTCCATGCACTTAAGAAATGGCGACCCTTCCTAATGGGAAGACACTTCAAGGTAAAAACGGATCATGATAGCCTTAAATACTTTTTAGAACAAAGATTATCCTCTGAAGAGCAACAAAAGTGGGTCACAAAGATGTTGGGTTATGACTTTGAAATCATCTACAAAAAAGGGAAGCAAAATGTGGTGGCACATGCACTCTCAAGAAAGGATGAGGATGTGGAAGCATTGTTGTGTGCCATTTCTATTATCCAACCAGATTGGATAAATGAAGCAAGGGAGGAATGGGAGAATGACAAAGAAGTGTGGGCACTTATTCGAAAGTTACAACAAGATTCTAGTACGTCTGATACATTTAGCTGGAAAAATTATTCCTTATGGTACAAAGATAGCTTATACCTCTATAAGAATTCCCAACTAAAAAAAAAGATTCTTATGGAATTGCACACTTCTCCCTTAGGAGGGCACTCAATATTTTTAGAAACTTACCACAGGGTTAAGAAGGAATTTTTTTGGGATGGCCTTAAATCGGATATTCAAAAATTTGTGGCGGAATGTTTGGTTTACCAACAAAATAAAGTTGAAAAAATTAAGACACCGGGTCTATTACAACCTTTATCCATTCCTAGCCAACATTGGGAGGAGGTTTCAATGGATTTTATCATAGGTTTACCCAAGTCTAAGGGAAAGAATGTCATCATGGTGGTGGTTGATAGACTTACCAAGTATGCACACTTTTGTGCATTATCACATCCATTTGAAGCCAATACAGTTTCTATTGCATTTATGGAAACAATTCAAAAGATACATGGAAACCCAAAGATTATTGTAAGTGACAGAGATCCCATTTTCACTAGAAATTTTGGGACAGAATTATTTTCTTGTCTTGGTACTCAGTTAGCTCATAGCTCATCATATCATCCTCAGTCTGATGGGAAAACTAAGCTAGTCTGAGATAGTAAACAAATGTTTGGAAGGATATCTTCGTTGCTTTGTATCTGATAAACAAACACAATGGGTCAAATGGTTTCCTATGGCTGAATGGTGGTATAAAACTTCCTTCCATACAGCAACAAAAATGACCCCATTTATAGCACTTTATGGATATCAGCCACCATCCATCACATCTTATTTAAGAGAAAATTCTAAGGTTCAAGCAATGTAACATCACATCGAACATCAACAACAAGTCTTCCAACTCTTAAAGGATAACCTCGTGTGGGCACAAAATAGAATGAAACAACAGGCATATCAACATCGCAGTAAACGAAGTTTTGATGTAGGTGATTGGGTATTCCTATGGCTACAACCATATAAGCAAATGTCCTTCAAGCAAGCTAAGAAGGATAATAAATTATCACCAAAGTATTATGGTCCATACAAGGTGTTGCAAAAGATTGGTACTATGGCATACAAATTGGAGCTTCCTGTAGCTTGTCGATAGAACCCAATTTTCCATGTTTCATGTTTAAAGAAGGTTATAGGTGACAAGCTCCCAGTTCAAACAATATTGCCAAAACTTGATGAGGAAGGAAAAATTATATTGGAACCGGAAGCAATCATAGAAACAAGAACTCGACAGCTATGAAATCGATCAATTTCAGAGTAACCTTATCAAGTGGAATAAACTTATCTGCTGAAGATTCCACATGGGAGGATGAGAATTTGATACAGAAGCATCTAGAACTACTCAAGCGTTGAGGACAACACTTTTTTGAAGGAGAGGGGCATGTTGGGTCCCTATAATACTAGTGATTACCCCATTACTATTGTAGTTGCATCCCTTATTAATATTGTTGTGCTCCTATTATCCCCATATTGTTATTATTGTGCCCCATAGAATCCCTCTATTGTTATTTTTGTGGCTTTATATTGTTATTGTTAGGTCGGCTGGGTTATATTGTGATTCCTTGGACTCCTATATATAGAAAGGAGGTTTTTTCATTTGAATCATCCAAGAATTGTTCATTTATGTAATGTAAAGGAGGTTGCCTCCTTGAAGAGGTTGAATTCTAAGGCGTTGATCTATCTTTTCTATCTTTTCTTGAGCTATTTTATTTGGTCCACGGTATTTTGATCCATGGTATTGGTCCATGGTATTTGATCTGAGGTATTGACCCTAGGTATTTGATCCAAGGTATTGGTCCTATGTGGTTTTGGTCCATGGTACTGAGAAAGGCCTGAAACTATAAAAGGAGGAGAAGATCATTAGGCCAAGATACTCATGCATTGAATATCTGATGAAGTGTGAGAACTAGTTTACAAGTTATTGGGTTATGGTGCATTGTTGGATCTGAACCAAGGAGGAAGCTTAGCATTTGATGAAAGATAAGATCTAATTATATATCAGAATCCCAAGGCTTGAAGTGAATTATCTTTATGTGAATTGATCTTGTATTTGAATACTAGCACATGATGTAATCTGTAAATATGATGATCTAGGTATGACTAAAGTTTAGAATAGTTGTAATGTTTAAATCATGATTTACAAATCTGTACGCGGGTTCACTTTGAGGATAGCACATATACACGCAGGTTCGACACATGGAAGTAGCATATACTTTATAAAATATGTTTTAATTGCTTCTGTTTGCTGTTGCAGTATTCTGGATTCTAGCTTGGGTTCTGGTTATTGTATTCTGGTGACAGTATTCTGAATGATCAGATTGATAGGTTTTCAAAGAGATTGATTGATTCGACTGTGTTTGAAAGGTGAATTTTGATGCAGATATATTTGATATGATGTTATTGATGGATCCAGTCTAAAAATTTATGAAATGTGGTCCCTGGAAGAAAAGGAGAAGGTCGTAGCCTTCTGTAGGTCAGCACCTACGTATTAGTAAACACATCAGGTAGTACAAGAGCTAGGGGTTGTAGCCTTTTATAGGTAGAAGCCTGCGTATTGGTATAAGACTGCACTAGTTCAAAAACTGTAAATAGAATTTTCTTATTAAAAGAAGACAAAGATGATTGTAACAGGTGGTTTTCACCCACATTGGGTTTCCACCTTATATCTTGGTGTTCATGTGTGTTTCTTATGTGTGATGCTTTAATCTATTTTTACTGCATTGTATAATGAACTCCTAGCATACTGATTAAAGTTCAATACATGATAATTTGGGTTAATCAAAAGATCTCTGCATATACGCTGGTTGCATTAAGTATAGTTGCGTATACACGCTAGTTCACTGAGCTAAAGTAGCATATACAAATCAGTTTTGAAATTTAAATTATTGATATGATAATACTGATTCACCCCACCTCTCAGTATTATTTCCAACAATTGGTTTCAGATCCAAGTTCTTCAGAAGAAGCTTGATTGCTTGAAGGAAGATCCATCATTATGAGTGATCTAGAAAGCGGGGGATCCATCAGACCGCCAATATTTGACGGGAGCAACTTTGTTTATTGGAAGGTAAGAACAACAACCTATCTTCAATCTCTTGGAACATATGTCTAGGAAATCATGGAAGGAGGATATACATTTCCAATAGCAATTCCTACAAATATGACAGGTAAAAAGCAATTTGAAACCAATGCCAAGGTTGTCAATACATTATTGGGAAGTCTGTCACAATCAGATTTTGTCAAAGTTATGCAGCTCAAATCGACCAAAGAAATATGGGACAAAATCGTTCTAAGCTATGAAGGAGACTCTCAGGTAAAATGTGCTAAACTGCAAACTCTCAGAATTCAATATGAAACTCTCAAGATGCACAATAATGAAATTATAGCTAGTTACTTCTTACGTATAGATGAGATTGTTAATTGCATGAAGAATTTGAGTGAAGAGATAAAGGAAGTTACTTTAGTTGAAAAAGTTTTAAGATCCTTGTCTGCTAAGTTTGAATCAACAGTATCTACCATAGAAGAAAAGTAGGATCTACAAACTATTACTATGACACAGCTGCACGAAGTCTTAACTACTTTTGAGATGAGAAAAGGAGGTCCATCAGATATGAGAGAAGCCACATTTAAAGCTTAAACAAAAGGAAAATAAGAACTCAATGAATCAGGACATATTTCAAAAGGAGAAGAAGAAGCAAACTTTGTCAAGAACCTTCAACAGGGTTCTGGAAGATTTAGAGGTAAACTACTTTTCAAATGTTTTTCCTGGGGTAGAGTCGGTCATTATGCTGCCAAATGTCCTCATAAAGATAAATATGATAAAGGGAAGGAATCTGCAAAATGGAAAAGAAAATAAAGTGAAAGTAAAAATAGCTACTATATTTATGAAGATAGCGATGGTTTATCAAATAGTGATGAAGATGAAAATAATAATGACTACAGACTTCTAATGGATTATGAAGATGATGATTCTTTGGATGCTTTAGATGAAGATGACCTTTATGAAGAAATATCTAAACTCAAAATCTATTTAGAAGAAATGAATATGGTTATAGATACATTGACATACCAACTTGCAGAAAGAGAAAAACACAATGAAAATCTAGAATATGAAATTGTGGGTCTAAGAAAGGATCTTGAGAAGACAAAAGCTCTCAATCTTAGATTTGCTAAAGGATCATAAACCTTAAATGAAATTATCAAAGTGCAGTGTTCTCCTCCGAAAAATATAGGTCTTGGATATACTAAAGAAGCATCTCAATCACAGAAGTCGTCAACCTCCACTAAAAGCTATCTTGATGCAGCAAAGAGCAGTGAACAATTTGACAATCATCAGCAAAGGCATAATGCAGATCACCAAGTAAACCAGGCTCAGTTTACTTCAAGGATGAACAGAAGCCACAACCAACCTCAGGTAAATCGTACTCAAATTTCCTCAAAGATGACTATCAATAGAAACTACAATCACTAGGTTAGTAGATTCAATAATCGTAGGAACTTGTTTAATGGTCAATGTTTCTCATGTCATAAATTTGGACATAAAGTTGCTCAATGTGTTGCTTACAAAACCATCATGACTAGAGAAGCATGAAATCAAAGGAATGTGACAAGGATCAAGAATAGTTCCTATAATAACTTTTCTCTTCTTGAAAATGAAATAGAATGCTCAATCTGTAACAACTTTGGCCATGAAGAATCTAAATGCAGGAGTAAATTTCGGAAAATATCTCAAAAGGATCAAACTCCATTAAATCCAAAAATATGGAGAAGAAAGAACCGCAAATAGAAAGATGTGGTATATCCTTGTATGCAGAAGGACAAGAAAACCAGTGGTACATCGACAGTGGATGCTCAAAACACATGATAGGTGACAGAGAAAAACTACACTCATATAATGCCTTAGAAAAGGAAAAGAGTGTCTCATTTGGAAATGACACTCTTGCTGTCATAAAAGGTAAAGGCTCTGTTTTCTTGAAAGAAAAAGTTAAAGTTGGAAATGTTATGTATGTTGATGGCTTAAAACATAACCTGTTGAGTGTAAGTCAAATGTGTGATCAAGGAAATGTAGTGTTTGGATCAAATGGATGTGTTGTTCGTGAGCTTGATAAAGGAGAAATTGCGATTAAAGGTACAAGAACTCCAAACAACCTATACATACTCAAGGGAGGACAACAATAGTGTTATCTAAGAAAAAATGATGAAAATTGGCTATGGAACAGAAGATTGGGACATCTAAGCTTTTCTCAAATAAGAAAAGCATGCAAGTTCCAGACTATTCGAGATCTTCCAGATATCAACATTCCTGAAGATACTATATGTAAATCATGTCAATCCAGTAAGAAAACTAGATCTCATTTCATCGAAAAGGAAGGATCAGCTAGTAAGCCTCTTGAACTTGTTCATACTGATTTATGTGGACCATCAAGGAAAAAGTCACCTCATGGAGAAGAATACTTTATATTGTTCATTGATGATTTTTCTAGAATGTGTTGGATAGGTCTTCTAAAGCATAAGGATGAATCATTCGAAAAGTTCAAAGCCTTCAAAGATTTGGTTGAAAATGAATCAGATCGCAAAATCAAATGCCTCAGATTTGATCAAGGAGGGGAATTTATCTCAGATGAATTCTTTGACTTCTGTGAACAACATGGAATAAAAAGGTAGTTCTCCACCGTAAGGACTCTTCAGCAAAATTAAATGGTAGAAAGGATGAACACAACTATTCAACAAATGGCTCGTGTTATGCTAGATTAATCTTGGACTCCTGCAACCTTCTGGGGTGAAGTTGCATTTGATGTCATCACTATTCTCAACCAAGCAAATATTCGAGTAAATAGCACTCAAACTCTGCGTGAACTTTGGTATGGTAAAACTCCTACAGTAAAGTACTTCAAAGTTTTTGGAAGCAAATGTTACATCAAAAGGACTGATGCAAAACTTGGTAAGTGTGAACTTAGAGCAGATAAAGGTATTCTTCTTGGCTACTCTTCCCGAAGTAAAGGATATAAATATTATAATAGAAGACTTCGGAAAATTATTGAAAGTATTGATGTCGTAGTTGATGAAGCATGCAAAAATCCAAAACAGACAAAAACCGAAGATCATGAAAATGAAGAAGATGAGGATCATTTTCCCACATCAAATCACACTAATTCTAAAGAAGAAACTAATGAAGCACTAGAAGAAGAGATAATTATAGAAGAAAAGACTCTGTCTAGGTATGTTCTGAAAAATCATCCAGAAACTCAAATTTTGGGGGGAAAAGGGGTAGGTGTGTAGAAAAGAAGAACTATTGTTGAAACCTCAAGCTATCTAGCATTACTACCTTCCATTGAACCTCAAGATGTGAATGAAGCATCCAGAGATGAATGTTGGTCATGGCCATGAATGAAGAGCTTGAGAAAATTGAAAAGAATAATACTTGGGAATTAGTTGCTAGACCTCATGATAAGAATATCATAGGAACTAAATGGATATTCATAAACAAGCTAAACGAAAATGGAGAAGTTATTAGAAACAAGGAAAGACTTGTTTGCAAAGGATATGCTCAACAACAAGGTATAGATTTTGAAGAAACTTTTGCACCTGTTGCTAGACTTGAAGCCATAAGAATGTTTCTTGCTCTTTCTAGTTTTCAGAAATTCAAAGTATACCAAATGGATGTAAAATCTACATTTCTTAATGGAGACTTAGAAGAATAAGTCTATATTAAACAACCAGAAGGATTCATTCTTAGAAATGACACAAAGCTTATATGCAAACTCAGAAAAGCTCTTTATGGTCTAAATCAGGCTCCAAGAGCATGGTATTACCATCTTGACAAATATCTCCACCAACAAAGGTTTTTCAAAGGGGTCAGCAAATAACAATCTATATGCAAAGATGGACACTGATAAATTGCTAATAATTGTTATGTATGTTGATGATATCATTTTTGGTAGCAATGAAAAATCCACGAGTCAAAATTTCTCCTCAATAATGCAGCAAGAATTTGAAATATCCTTGCTTGGTGAGCTCACCCACTTTCTTGGTCTACAAGTTCAGCAGAGTAAAGATGGTATTTTTCTCTCACAAACCAAATATCTCAAATAGATCCTGAAAAAGTACGACATGGAAGATTCTAAACCAGTATGTACCCCAATGGTAATACGATGTAGTCTTAGCTCAAATAATGAATTAGTAGCAATACATCAACCAACTTATAGATCTATGATTGGCAGTCTGCTTTATCTAACAGGTACCCGACCAGACATCATGCATGCAGTGGGAATAGTTGGAAGATTCCAAGAAAATCCTAAGGAAACACACCTTCAGGCAGTCCAAAGGATTTTCAAATATCTCCAAGGAACACAGAACTTTGGTTTATGGTATCCTAGAGATACCGATCTTATACTTCACGCATATATAGATGCAGATTGGGCAGGAAGTGTTGATGACATAAAAAGAACTAGTGGTGGTGAATTCTATATGGGTTCCAGGTTATTGTCTTGGTTCAGCAAGAAACAAAGTTCAATTGCATTATCTATGGTTGAAGCAAAATACATGGCTGTTGCATCTTGCTGCACAAAACTACTTTGGATGATGCAAACCTTGCAAGACATTCAGATCACATACTCCACCTATCTCCATTCTATGTGATAATACAAGTGCCATCAGTATTTCAAAGAATCCAATCATGCACTCCAAGACCAAGCACATTCCCATCAAATATCATTTTCTACATGAACAAGTGCTTGAGAAAAAAGTCAAACTGGAATATGTTCCCTCAAAAGAAAAGGTTGGTGATATATTCACTAAACCACTGGCCAGAGAGACATTTGAATATCTCAGACAAAAGCTGGGAGTAGTTGCTACATCATCCTGCTATTAAATCTGATTTTCTTCAAAGGAAGGTGGTTATACGCATTTTTCATAAAGCGTAGTCACATACATACGCAAGTTTCTGTGGGAACAATCGCGCATATGTTGGTTTTAAGGAAAGTAGTGGGCCAGACTCAAAAAAAAGGGGGGTCTGCCATGGTTTTATCAATTATCTGCTCTGTTTGATGATGATTTCACTCTACTGATAACATATGGAAATATATTGGTTCTCATAAAGTTGTTTATAACTTGATGTATATCTGATTGATGATGATGCTTTGATATCTCTTACTGACATATGCAATGATCAGATCTAACAATGAACAGGTGAAACAGGTTCAGGGGGAGAACATGGTTGATGATAGTTTGGGAACTAATACAGGTTGCTGGTCTAGATGTTGATTGACAAATGCTGCTGATGGTGTAGATAATATGATAGTTGTTGATGACTATCATGGTCTTGTTTAAGATATTTGGTCTCTGTTATATAAGTCATGTACATCTTTTAATGTAATGGTCATGAAAAGAAATAATTTGTAACCCCATTATGCATGGGATCGATGATGTAATGTTTGTGTTTTAACATGTATAAACAATTGTATATCCCTACTTGGTTTGGTGGATGAGTCAAATTTGGTATATCCCCACTTGGTTGGGAGATGGATGTATGTATGAGTCATTGGTGATAGGAAGGCCATTTGTGATGTATGTATAGAGTCATGTTCTTCTTTTAGAACATCTTTTTGTAGATTTTGCTTATGCTCAGGGGGAGCATGGACTTGATCATGGAAGCTCAAATAGCACACTTCAGCATATCAGAGATTTCAGCATGCACTCAGGGGGAGCATGACCCTTTGCCCTTGATGCCAAAGGGGGATAGTGACTTGGTGTGGTTGTTGTTGCCATCAATTCCAAAGGGGTATATTGTTTGAATTATGATGTATGTGTTGTACTTGTATGATGTATATGTTGTACTTGATGGCAACCCACTTATAGCAGAACAACTCTCTTGTATGTGGTAACTAGATGAATCTACAGAAGAGATATCAGATGTGACAGAATGCATGACAGTAGTGGTTACAGACTCACTCGAACGAAAGATCATAGTATACCAAGTTAATAGCATAGAGTTATAGATCAAACAGCATAGAATGAAGAAAGAGAGGTATATGCAGGTTCACCATTGGCCAAGCCGCGTATATACGCGGGTTCATTGTATACAAGTCACACATCCATACACATGCGCACTTTCTCAAAAGGAAAAGTGTGTATACCTTGGAAAACTAAGTTTTTCGTCCGAAGTATTTGGTCCATGGTATTTTGATCCATGGTATTGGTCCATGGTATTTGGTCTGAGGTATTGACCCTACATATTTGATCCAAGGTATTGGTCCTAAGTGGTTTTGGTCCATGGTATTGAGAAAGGCCTAAAACTATAAAAGGAGGAGAAGATCATTAGGCCAGGATGCACAAGCATTGAATATCTAATGAAGTGTGAGATCTAGTTTTCAAGTTATTGGGTTATGATGCATTACTGGATCTAAACCAAGGAGGAACCTTAGCATTTCATGAAAGATAAGATCTAATGATGTATCAGGATCTCAAGGCTTGAAGTTAATTATCTTTATGTAAATTGATCTTGTATCTGAATAACTGGCACATGTTGTAATCTGTAAATATGATGATCTAGGTATGACTGAAGTTCTGAATAGTTGTAATGTTTAAATCATCATTTACAGATTTGTACGCAGGTTCACTTTAGAAAAGTAGTGTATACACGTTGGTTTTGCATATCAAAGTAGTGTATACATCATAAATTTGATTTGCAGATCTGTACATAGGTTCACTTTGGGGGAAGCGCATATACATGCAGGTCCGACACATGGAAGTAGTGTATATCTTAAAAAATATGTTTTAGTTGCTTTTGTTTGCTATTGCAGTATTTTGGGTTCTAGCTTGGGTTCTAGTTACTGTATTCTGGTGACAGTATTCTGAATGATCAAATTGATGGGTTTTCAAAGAGATTGATTGATTTGGTTGTCATTGAAAGGTGATTGTTGATGCAGATATATTTGATATGATGTTATTGATGGATCCAGTCTAAAAATTATGAAACTTGGTCCCTGGAAGAAAAAGGAGAAGGTCATAGCCTTCTGTATGTCGACACCTACGTACTAGTAAACACATTGGCTAGTACAAGATCTAGGGGGTCGTAGCTCCCTTTGAGTATAAGCTGGAGAACGAGAGAAGGTTATAGCCTTCTATAGGTAGAAGCCTGCATATTGGTATAAGACTACACCAATACAAAAACTGTAAACATAATTTTCTTATTAAAAGAAAACAGAGACGATTTCAGCAGGTGGTTTTCACCCACATTGGGTTTCCAACTTATATCTTGGTGTTCATGTGTGTTGCTTATGTGTGATGCTTTAATCTATTTTTATTCCACTGTCTAATGAACTCTTGATATACTGATTAAAGTTCAATACATGATAATTTGGGTTAGTCAAAAGATCGCTGCATATACGCTGGTTGCATTAAGTACAGTTGCATATACACGCTAGTTCACTGAGCTGAAGTAGCGTATACAAATCAGTTTTGAAATTTAAATTATAGATCTGATAATAATTTCCAACACATGGGAGGTGTTGTACCTATTCATTTTGCTCCTTTAAACACTTAACAAAATCTGGGGTGGTCTTAATTTCTACTGACTTGCCAACTTTAACAACTTTGACCTTCAATAGGAGATATCTCTCTAGTAAGAATAGTGCGTAGTTGGTGGCAAGAGCTTGGAATGACAAGGCACTTGAAAAAATAAAGAAAACAATCTCCAATTGCTCTTTAGCTTTTTGCAACTTGACCTATGATTTTTTGACTTTATTGTGTTCATCCTTGTAATTTTCAAAATTCTCATCCTCTATGATCGTGAGTGCCTTAAATTTATTTCGTAATTCTTAGTGTACTCGTAGGGGCACTACTTCCTCTTTATGCCGAGTCAATTCCTCTTGAGTCTTGACTAGCTCATTCTGCAATTCCCTAATGACCGCTTCCCTTACCAAGGGAATGTAGGCAGGCGTCTCCTCTGTCTAGACCTCATCGTCCCGTGTTTCCATTGAGCCAGTCTGAACAATAGCCTCGACCACTTCTCGAATCATGCAACAATCAGCTTGGGTGTTTTCTTTAGTATTAGTTTGAATAGCAACATCAACAATAGGGAAGTCCGTTTGGGTTTCCTATGGGCAAACGCAAGGATCTTCTATCTACATTTCACTGTCTTCTAAAAGACATAGTTTTTTTTGGGTTTCTTTTGAGTAACCAATGGGGTCTCAGTCTAGGTTTCATCATCTTCCCTAGGGAAATATTCAGTTTGGGTCCATATAGTCTCCAATTTTGCTTTCACCTTCTTAACCCTGACAGCTTCCTTCAACCATTATCTTAGCTGCTTAATTGTTTTATTTTGCCTCCTATATTTATTGAGCATTTTCCTGAGTCTTCCCTTGTATTTTTTCTTTATTGTGAGACTTCTGGCTGGTGGTGGCACGGTTGTATTTACTTCAAGTCCCTGTTCAAGTGGAATTGTGTCAACATCAAGATGGGGTTCTAATGGGACAGTGTCCCCTGATGGATTTTCACCTTCTAGGTCTCTATCTCCATGAGCTTCCCTCTTAGGACATCCCAATGGAATGGTGTCTCCTAAGAAATTATCGTTTTCAGGGTCTACCTCAAGGTGGGCCTCGTCCTCTGGGGACTTCATAAACATGGTTCTCCCTGGTTTATTTTCACCTTCTAGGGTTTCTTTTGTAAGATTTTCCTCAGTTGGGGGTTCCACTGGACGAGTAGATTTTTCTTGATTTACTTCCTTAATGGTTTCCTCTGAATGCATTTCCGCTTCAAAAGGCTCCTCCATAGGAAGAATTAATTCCCTCTATTCTTCCACATTATCAGTAAACTGTAGGATCTCATCATGACCAGGACTACCAACAAGGGCATACTAATTGGGGGCATAATTATGCCCTTTAGAATTCCCAGATTGCTCCCTTCCTTCACTAAATATCCCCATATTTTCCAGCACTCGAGAAACCTCTTCCTCATAGTCTTACAGAGAGACATCTTGTGGACTTGGAGGGGGTATGTGAGATGGCCCTGCCTCGTCTATTGAATTGGGGTGTGTCGCTTCGAATTTACCATCGCAGAATGTCTTTGCTTTGTTGGTCCCGAGGCCAAAGAGGGATTATTCCTTTTCTGTGTCCTTTTTAGACCTGTCACTCTTGGCCCTCATTGTTCAATTGATGGGTTTTTTATAGGTGGGGCTAGAGTAGGATTCACAATCTTATCCCAAGTTAGTTGTTGTTGGGCTAGTCCATGAATGATGATTATCTTGATCAACCCATGATGGTTGATGACTGTATGTGGGTCCTTTGCCTTTCTGACCCGACGGGCAACATCATGCAATACAAAATTTAAATAAAATGGCACGCTAACTATAATTTTATGTTTTAAAATGGCTAATATTTTGGGTTGGTAAGTTTTTACCACATCCCGTCATCCATCACACATGATGTACCTCTACACAGTGGCTGCCAATTCCTTCCATGGCTATCTCAAAACTATAGGGTGAAGGCCTTTCCCTTTTCACACCAATTTCTTGTCAGGGTCTTGAAATATTGTGACAACTTACTGCAGAAGAACATGTTTATTTGTCCATCTTGTTCCTTTTGCTGGAAGTCTAGTGACTTCAGCTATGATTGCTTCGAAGACCGATATGTTCTTGCTTCTCACCATTGCGTGGCCATTATGCAAATTACAAATAAATTCAAGTGTCACCTCCTTGTGAAATCCCTGTAATCTAGTCAAATATTGTAGCCAGCCGGTGCGCTCAAGAATCACATGAGTCTAGCCTGATACCCTAAGCATTGTGGATTCATTTCGAATGGCCTTTCCTCCCATGGTTTTTGTTTTTTTGTGGGTGGTTCACTTGCATGCACTTCTCTCACTCTTTCATAGTTTGGAACATCAACAGAGAACGTTAAAGCTTTTGATAGGAGAATGATGTTGTTTTGAGAATTAATATCACAGGAAATTAAGTCATTTGTCTTGGCAACAATATTTGGCGCAGTATCATAATCAATTCGCATGTTATCCATAATGGTTGCATTTTTTCCTCCAATCAGAAATGATTTGATAATTATTGCACACACACAATCATCATGCAGTTCTTTAATTGGAAATCAGTTTAATAATCATCACACAACCATCCATAAATTGTCACACATGTTTTTCATAGGCAGACCATCCCCCCTCCAATCATAAAAGGGTGTCAACGTCCTCCAAGCATGGGAAAAACAAGAGAAAGCATCAGTAAATCATAAATGTAGGAAACCAATCAATAAAACCAGCATAATATATGATAACGGCAATCAAAGCAGTACATGTCAAGAGATTTGAAATGCTCGTAAATTAAAACAGAGATTTTAACGATTATGTCAAAATATTTTTACCTTAGGTGGAAAAGTAAAAAACACATGATAAGCGGTAAGTATTAATGACTGTCATTAGAGTGATTGGACAAATATGATATAAGGGATATAATATATAAGTTACCATGCATGTTGGCTTTTTAGGAATGCTGTTCAAATGGGAAATTTTCCTTTAGAAACAAATCCATAGGTGGTAATAGGATAGAGAGAATTTGGTAGTGTCACATAATACTTCAATACCACAAGTAGAGCCATTGCTACTAGCAGGCATTCATAGCCTTGACAGGTTTGATTTTTAACCCCACAAATGAGCTAATCTCCTCCTTTTAGTATTTAGACGATTCTCTCTTTTCTTGCTATAAAGAGACCACTATGCTGGCATGGTGACCAGATAATCATAGTGGCATTCACCAGGATATAAAAAAGTGATCAGGTTGTCTCGTGATGAGACCCCCTATCCTTTTGACAGTTTTAATTATCAAGAAGGCCATTACCTTGGTTTGGTGGCCAAAATGGAATGTCACCCATTACATCCTTATGATCATGGTAGGTTGGCCCGTACTAAGATCCCCTATCCTCTTTAAGAAAATATTTTTTGCATTTTCATATTTCTATAATTTCATATTTTCATATTTTGATGCTTTTATTGTAAAAAGAGGGAGGCTCATTTACTCCTTAAGAGTCAGGGATGGCATAAGAAGTAAAAGATATTTCCAATGAAAGTTATACTTTTACCCCCATATCATCATATCAAAGGGATTTACCCATTTTAAAGTGTTAAATATAAACCAACGTGGTATTAAAATAATAAATCATTTTATGATGTGTCCAAAGGGAAGATATTCAGCAAGTCATTATAAAGATGCACCATGTTAGCGTTTGCATAAAGATAACCATCAAAAGGTTTCATAGGTCATAATGGTATTAACATTACTATTTTTCTTTATCTTAGGCGTAGATCCAACCAGATGGTTTTTATTCAAAACATAAAAGAGAGAGAAAATGGAAAAAAGAATGACTGCGATGAAATAGAAAAAAGAAATCACAGTTTATTCATTCTACCAATTTAGACAATAAACACACAAAAAGAAAAATCAGGGTTGTTCAATTGATTGAACAGAAATCGTTTAATCGATCAAACAACATATACTCAAAAAGTGTTGTTCGATTGATTGAACAACAATCGTTCAATCGATTGAACAACAATCGTTCAATCGATTGAACAACAACACAAAAACGCAAAAAGTGTTGTTCAATTGATTGAACAGCAATCGTTCAATCGATTGAACAACAAAACACATGGAAATACAAAAAGTGTTGTTCAATGGATTGAACATCAATCATTCAATCGATTGAACAACAAAATCATAAAAACGCAAAAAGTGTTGTTCAATTGATTGAACAACAATCGTAAAAATGCAAAAAGTGTTGTTCAATTGATTGAATATCAATCGTTCAATCGATTGAACAACAAAACTCATGGAAATGCAAAAAGTGTTGTTCAATGGATTGAACAAAAATTGTTCAATCGATTGAATAGCAAAATCGTAAAAATGCAAAAAGTGTTGTTCAATTGATTGAACATCAATCGTTCAATCGATTGAACATCAATTGTTCAATCGATTGAACATCAATCCTTCAATCGATTGAACAACAAAACACCAATAGTGATGTTCAATTGATTGAACAACAATCATTCAAACGATTGAAGAAAAAACACGCAAAAAGTGTTTTTCAATTGCTTGAACAACAATCATTGAATCGATTGAACAACAAACAAAACATGGAAACAAATAAGTGTTGTTCAATTGATTGAACAACAAAAAACACAAAGTGTTGTTCAATTGATTGGACAACAAAATCGTAAAAATGCAAAATGTATTGTTCAATTGATTGAATTACAATTGTTCAAACGATTGAACAACAATATGCACACAAAAATAAGTGTTGCTCAATTGGTTGAACAACAATCATTCAATTGATTGAACAACAACACACACACAAAAATAAGTGTTTCTCAATTGATTGAAAAACAAGCATTCAATTGATTGAACAGAAAAACACACAAAGTGATGTTCAATTGATTGAACAAGAATTGTTCAATCGATTGAACAACAACATGCACACAAAAATAATTGTTGTTGTTCAATTGATTGAACAACAATCATTCAATCGATTGAACAACAACACACACAAAAATAAGTGTTTCTCAATTGATTAAACAACAATCGTTCAATCGATTGAACAACAACACACACAAAAATAAGTGTTTCTCAATTGATTGAATAGCAATCGTTCAATCTATTGAACAACAAAACACACAAAGTGTTTTTCAATTGATTGAACAAGAATCATTCAATCAATTGAAGAACAATATGCACATAAAAATAAGTGTTGTTCAATTGATTGAAAAACAATCGTTCAATCGATTGAACAATACTTACTAAACACACCTAAATACAAGAAAAATCCTTGTATTTACATCGTGATGCCTAACTAAATTATATCAACTGTAAGAGAATATATAAATTATTTACAGCTAGAGAAAGATACAATTTTATGAGAGCAAAGCTATCGGGTCATCACTCCCTGCAGCTAAAATTTGCATGGTGGGGTCATCACGTACTTGTTGGTAGAAAGACTCTGTGGTGAGTGGTTTGTGATAAAGACGCACCCGATGTCCATTCACCTTGAAAGAATGGTCATACCCATGAATGGTAGCCAAAGTGAGAGTACCATTGTTATGTACTTCTTAAATTTCATAAGGGCCAAGCCACCTTGTTTCTAACTTGCCTAGAAAGTCCTAGAATTTGGAGTCATTAAGGAGTGCCCAATCTCCTTTTTGAAACGTCTTCTTTTTTATAAGACTGTCGTGCCCCTTTGCCCTTTGTTGCTAAATAATTATAGTATGTTGTAGAGCAAGTAGTCGAGCCTCATCCAATTCATTTATTTGTGGAAGTCGCTTGGTTTGGGATTCTGTTAGATCCTGTCCCACATCCTGAGCTGTTCTTAGAGTATTTATTTCAAATTCAATAGTAAAAATAGGTTATTTTCCAAACGCAAGTTGGTATGGAGAATATAAAGTAGCATTTCACCAAGTTGTGTGATAGGTCCACAAGGTCTCTGGCAGTCTAGAAGCCTAGTCTCGCCGATGCGTTGAGAGTGTCTTGGTCAGAATTGCTTCGATGACCTTATTGGTGCTTTCAACATGCCCATTCGCCTGTGTGTGATACAAGGAAGTGATTCTATGTGTAATGCGGTGGTTTTGAGAGTGGTTGTAATCTTATGTCCTACAAATTTCCCTCCCCCATCTATTATCACTTCCCCAGGTAAACCATACTACACAAATAGCCCAAAAAGGAAATTAATTACAGCTTCTTGTATAGCTCTTGGAAAATATATTGTTTCTACCCACTTCATCACATTATCTGTGGCAACCAGTATGTAGGCCTTTTGGTTTGATGGTGGATGAAATGGGCCAACAAAATCCAGTGCCCATCATTTAAAGGGTTCTATCACCAATCAGGTTTGTAGTGGAATTTCATCAAATTGAGCAGGTCAGCCCATCCTTTGGCAACTATCACAAGCCTGGGCATATTTCTTAGCATCTTTAAAAATAGTGGGCCAATAATAGCCCATTTGTATTACCTTATGCCCTGTCCTACGATCTGCGAAGTGGCCTCCACAGGGTTCATCATGGCAAGCCTTCAGGATGTCATAAATCTCATCCTCACAAATGCATCTACGTTTACACATATCAAACCCTATGTGAAAAAGGTATCCACCAATCCAAGAAAACCAGGTGCTATGCTGGACAATCTGTTTTCTTTCCGTTGTTGTCAAGTGCCTAGGCAACTTCCCTACTGCCAGATAGTGTGTTACATTTGCATACCATGGTGTTTTGACTACTATGACAAACAAAAGTTCATATGGAAATTGATCATCCATTGTCGATGGATCATTTACCTTTGAAACTCAAGACAGAAAATTGGCGACTGGGTTTTCCTTCCCCGGATGATCCTTGATGGTGATATCAAACTCTTGCAAAAGTAATAATCAAAGCATCACTTGACCTTTTGTAATAGGTTTGTTGGCTAAGTACCTCATGGCGGAATGATTAGTATACAAAAAACTTGATAGCAGTTATATAATGTCTAAATTTTTTTATGGCATAAATGACAGCTAAGAATTCCTTTTCAATTACTGTATAATTAATTTCAGTAGCAGTAAGATTTTTGTTGATATAATATATAGCATAAGGATTTTTATCCTCCTATTGGTCAAGGGCAACACCTATTGTTGCATCTGATGCATCCCGGGAGATGTGAAAGGGCATCTCCCAGTTAGGTCCACGTAATACTAGTGTCGTTGAAACTAGTTCTTTAAATATGTAAAAGTTGTGTCACATTTGTTAGACCATTTAATGTCAACATTTCTAGTTAAAGTATATAAAGGTGCAACAATTTGTGATTTTTTTTTTATAAACCTGTGATAATAGCTTGCATATCCAAGGAATCTACATACCTCTGTCTGAGTACATGGTGTAGGTAGCAAAAGAAATACCTATATCTTTGTCGGATCTACCTGTATCCCTGCTGCATAAATGTAATGTCCTAGGATTACACCTTCGGTCATCATCACGTGACACTTGACATTGCTTAAACATATTCTGATAGAAATGCATTGTTCCAAAACATTCTCTAATACTTGTAGTGCCTAATCAAAGTCATCCCCATATGGGGTAAAGTCATCCATGTAAACTTCAAGCACTTCATTTATCAGGTCAGCAAAAATGCTTAGTGTGGCCCTTTGAAACGTAGCTGGGGCATTACATAAGCCAATGGTAACACTCTATAAAAAAATGTACCCCACGGATAGGTGAAGGTTGTTTTGTCTTAGTCTTCAAGGGCGATTTGAATCTGATTGTAGCCGCTAAAGCTGTCTAGAAAGGAAAAGAATTTCTTCCCTGCCAGAGTATCAAGGACTTGATCAATAAATGGAAGAGGGAAGTGATCTTTCTGTGTTTCCTTGTTGAATTCCTGATAATCCACACAGATACGCCACTTCCCATTTTTTTAGGGACAACTACCAATGGAGATATCCATTTTCAATCCGAAATGGGATAATGAAATTCATGTCCAATAGCTTCTGTAGCTCTTCTTTTACAATGTCCTTGACATGTGGAATCAATCTCTGCTGAGGTTGCCGGATAGAATGAGCATCCTTTTCGGTGTAGATATGATGTGTACATAATTGTGGGTCTATGCCCTTCATGTTAGGATAGTCCAGGAAAGATCCCCTTTATATTTTTGTAGGACCTGAATGAGTTTTTGTTGTTGGTCGTTGTCTATGATATCATTAATGTTTAAAACCTTGCTTGGTTTGATTTCAAGAAGCTTGTTGTTATGAACAATAGTTGTCTAGATATGTTGATCATCAGTATCCTTCAAAGCGTCTTCCAAGGCTTCATTATCAAGAATCATTTTTAACATTTGACATTTGACATTGTTCACATTAGCTAGCTAATTGATAAAGTTGTTGATGACATCATCTTCAGTTTGATCCTTGAATTCAAGTGCCTCTACTACTGTAAGTGGTGAATGAATGATTTATTCTAGGTATGTGGGTGGTTGTTTACATACTTTTACAATGGGAATACTTGGTTCGGTAGGAGGATATAAAGCAAGATTGCTTACAGCATCCCCTTTTGCGATAATCATGCTACCCTCTCGGTAGCCTATGTAAGTATCGACTGTTTGCAGCCAAGGTCGGCCCAAAATCAGAGGATCTCCATCCAATTGACTCTTTGGGTTTATAACAAAAAATATATTGGATACTCCCATGAATAAATAGAAATCGTAATACCCTCTAAAGTTCCCTTTGGCCTTACCACTGAACGATCAACAAGTTCTAGTAGGGTGGTGGTTGGTTCCAGAGCTGTAATATCGAGTGTATGACAGGTTTCTACTGTTAAGATGTTAATGGTTGCACCCAGATCAACTAGTGTGTTTGGAAAGAAGTGACCATATATTTGAACTGTAACAATGGGATTCCAAAGATCTCCATATTTTACTAGAGTTTCCCCTCCCAAGATTAATTCAGGTAAGGTCCCTACAACATGAATGGTGGGTGAATTTATTTCTTTCCTCACAGGCTTCTTTACACATAGCTCTTTAATCATTTTAGCATAAATAGGAATATCTTGGATGGCTTGGAGGAGAGGAATTTTAATCCAAAGATTCTTTAGTTCCCCTACAAGATCAAAATCTGGATAAACAATTGGTTTGGGTATTGTTAGCCTTTCGTGGAATGAGGGAGAAGTGTCTATGAGTTTCTCAAGATCTTTATGCTAATCTGTATCTTCTCCTTGTTTTATTTCAGTATCATTTACAATTGATGGTATATGTACAGGTGGGGTTTCCAACTAAATTGATGGTTGGTATCTATTTTCCCCAGGGGTAATGATATGTCTTGACCTCAATCTAAGTTCATTACATTATTTTTGTTTAATCTGATAGTCTAAGCTCTCGACAATTTGCACCAGCTAAATTGGTTTTTTATTGGGATTCAGACTCAGCTGAGCTGGCAACTGAGGATGCAGAAGAGGATGAGGATTTTGTTGTAATGGATATGGGGCTGATAACGTAGGTTGAGGTTGAGGACCTGTCCCCATAGTTGTATTGGATATCCCCAAAGGCCACTACCAATTCAAAGACCAATTTCGATTTTGAGAAGTAGAGGCAGGCCAATGGGATGGATATGGATTACATTGCCAAACTGGAGAGAAAGGAGAATTTTTCCAACCATTACCTGGAAAGGACTGAGTTGCCCAAGGTTTCATAGGGAATGGCTGTGATTGCCAATTCTAGTAAGGTGTCTGGCCTTTCCATGCTATCCCAGGGCTCTGTTTCTAATTAAATGGTGAAGAAGGAAAGCACTGGGATGCGTCTTGTGACATACCTATAGGTTTTGCCTTCCACTGTCGACGATGGTTCATTAAGTATACTAGCTCTATCTCTTCTTCCGCTTCTTTGAAAACTAATCTTAGCCCAGGAAGTGCTGGACATTATTTAGTGGTGTGATCCTTGGTGCAAATGCCGCATGTTTAGACCATGACCAATGGACACTCCCTTTGGTTGTGCTTCTTCCAATAGTGTGGGTAGAAAATGACCAAATTTTGTTCTGCTAAGGTTTGTTTCTGTTTAGCCTGCAGGACATCTAGCTGCATTGTGAGGGTGCCCAGGATGTCTGTCTTGAAGTATTCCAGGAGGTTACTGATTTCCATCCTTGTTACACCTCCACTGTGTGGTTTGCTTCCTCTGGTTATAGGATCTCGACTTCTTGACCCTGTGTGTGGGCTACCTCGCGAACACCTGATACACAAGCAAATGATTTCATCATAATCTTCTTGAGAAATATCTTCTTTCCCCATCAAATTTAGAGTTTCTATCCATTCTCCTTTCATTCCCTTAATTAATATAGCTCTCAGGACTTATTTTAGTAAAGTGGTGTGAGGGGATCTCTACAAATTATAGTGAAACTGTTCAACATATTCTTCTAGAGTTTCATTATCCTTTGAAACCATCTTAAAGATTTCATCTTTTAATTCCCTAGTCTTGAAAAAGTCTCGGTTTCTTGTGAGAAAAGAAGTTTTCATGTCATCCCAATAGTTAATAGTGCGTCCGCCTAGACCCATTAACCACCTCAAATCTGCTCCTTTTAGAGTAGAAGGAAACAATTTTAGTTTTTGAGGGTCGGTGGTGTGGTGATATCCTCTACAGAGGACATCAAAATCGAATAAGAAGGCATTTGGATCCTCTGTGATCGTCCCATGAAAATTTTGGATGCTTTGTAAGGGAATAACTTTCATTGGGGCATTGGCCACTTGGTTGACTATGGGGTATTCCAATGTCAAGGTCTGACCATGAGGTGGTAGATTTTCCATTTGGTAAAAAATGTGCCAATATCCTTCAGGGCTTTCAAGCGTTCTATGTGAATAAGCGGAGGATTCACAATCCGAGTTGGTTTTGCGGTACTGCCTAGATATGGGATCACAGGAGACCCTTGTTCAGATAGTTGAGGTCTTGCCTTAGCAGTTCCACTGGTTTCTCCCTCTCCTTCTTTTAAGTTGCACGATTTTCCCTCTTGTGGAGGATCAAAATGTAAATTTGTTGTAACCTAAAAACTCTGTACAGATCCTCCAATTTCATTATGAATATTACCGTAGGCTATAAATGGTGAGCCTGCTACTTAAGGGATTACAGTAGGGATTTTTCCAAAGACAGTCTGGAATCCTACTGATGCCTGAGACTCTACTTTTCTTACGATTTCATCTATAAAAGTTGTTCTCCCAAGGCTCACCGATCCCTTGGGTTTTGTGGATTTAGGTTGGGGGTTCTGATCGTTTTCTATCTTTTTATTCCTAGTCATTCGTAAAAAAATATTTCTATTTAACCTATATGCTTTTGTTGAAAAGCGGGCTGATGAGCAAACACTCTACTTGCTGGTCATGCAGGTTCTTACCTCTCACTTTTAAAACCCAATTCTCTTACAACAAGATAAAAGGAAATCACTTTGAAACACTCTCCCCGACAACGATGCCAAAATGTTTGTGCACTAAGATGTCTTATTACAAGCAATCTTAATACCTACATTTATTATCAAGCCAGGGCAAGTCTTTTTATTTCAAGAGTGTCAGCAATATATATGCAGTGAATTCAGAGGTCAATTTATATTGGAATTGTTGAAATTGCTAATGGTTATTTTTCTAACTTCAATCCAAACACTTCTGAAAAGAATTCATAACACACTTTCAAAGCTACTTAATCTATTTTGCAAGCAACTGAATCAGAATGTAAATCAAAAGAATCACACTTGGCAATCGAACTAGTATTGAAACTCACTCATTTAACTTTAAGGAAAGCTATGATAATTGAACAACAAATAACCATATAAACATCTCATGGGAAACAATCACTCTAGCTTTGAAATCTATGATAGCGTTACCTTATAATGAACAAAAATATGGAATGAACATAAACAATTCAATAAACAACATCATGCATATAACATAATCATTTCAATAAAGAGAATCAGGCATATATAATCACACATCTAAATCTAGAATCTTGACTAAATAACAATGCAAATGAAAATTATCAATCCTCACAGTAATTAGAATGATACTAACTTTGTAGCCTAATAATAATGAACAATGAAGAATAAATAGAAATAAATATAACAAAATTGGAGCAGTACATCTTCTATTGACTGGGCCCAAAGTCTCCAGAAGTCCCTGCTATTAGATACTCAAAATATGATTATGAATTAAATGCAATCTTCTTCATTAAAATCAATAACAAAGTTACAACATCACTGAGATGAAAGTATTATATGTTGAAAAATAATAGTTATAATTTGCAAATTCCCAAACTAGATATTTAGTTTTCCTTACGGCTTTATATAACATTTGGAAAAGTAAATAGATAAAAGAGAATCCTCAGGATCAAGGAATCCTAAGGATTTTGCAATACTCGATCTTGATTTCATCATAAAATAGCATCATTCCTCATGTTCTTTCATTTTCTTTCATGCTCAGGACATTGTCCCTTTTCCTTTACTGGCTGTTGTTGTTATGTCAATTGAAGAACTATCATCCAATTTGCGTCCCTACATATAAAGATAGTGAATGTCGGTTTTCTATGCCTAGATTTATCTAATTTTTTACTAATCGATTTTACCCAGCTTCTGTTGTTGTTCCCTCTATTTTGATCCCTAAAATGAAGATAAACATGTGAAAAAAAATTCTTAATTAGGCTATTTACGAGGAGCAAACATACCTTTTCCTCGTCCCAACACATGGTTTCATGCTTTGGGAGGAGATCACATATTAATTTTCTAGCATCTCTTCGGAAGTCAAATTAATTTTTCGATGGTCAAAGCCTCCCTTCCAGCCTTCTCCTATCATAACCATGCCCAGGTATCACACACTAATACACAGTTGGCACCCTCTCCAGCTTCCTTCAACTTCGAGTGATCACATCCATTTATTCCTCTTTAAGCTGGATTTAATGCTCCTTCTCTCGACTTTATTGACCACAACATTCCGAGAGAGTATGAATTTAGTTTAGTTGTCATTTCGTGATCTTTCCTGCCATCTCTCAGCTAAAGCAATTTCTATATGGATTTTTTAGGATTATTGTTACAAGTTGGCTCGTGCTAGTGTCCCTTCTCCTCCTATTTATAAAACTTCCCGAAGAACATGCTCTTGCCATGGTCTCTATGTGTGTTTGGTATTTGGGATCCGACATATTTCTACATCATGGATGAAATTGATGGAAAATATTTTGTGCCTCACATTGGATCTTAGGGATCTCTTCATAGGAATAACTAAATCTCTTTTCCTCTAGAAAATATTTGTCCTTCTAGAATTATCAACATAATGTTGGATTCTTCTCAAGGTTCAACAGCCTCCATTTAAAACTTGGAATATATGGTGGAACATTAAAGAAGCCCCTTCCAAATTTTATTAGAAGAAAAATTACCTATTCATCATGCATAAATGGATTTCTCTCTCAACATGATGAAAGAAGAAATTTTCAGGCTATGCTCTCATGTTGCCATAATGGAAGTTTCCTCCTCCTCTGGTAGCATAACTTTCCCTGACGATAATGGTCTTGGTATTCCTATTGTGCATAAGAGGTCTCATCATCCAATAGGTTCAAATGAAAGTGGACCTAACACCTACTGTGGTTGTTTCTCTCTGTGAAGGTCTTTTATGGTCTTGTAGCTTAGTCCTACTTTCCAATTTTTGTCTATAATGTATTTCTGTAATTCTATGCTTTTGTTGGGGTCCTACTGCAATGTTTATGGTTGTCATATTTTATTTTATAGTTGGTCATAAATTCCTACTAATAGTAAATCTTACGTTTACTTGTTTGAAGTGGTTTTGATATTTTCAGAAAACAAATATAAGGGACCAAGTCCCTCTCCCTATTTTTTATTAATATAATCCCTACTACTTGTTCTGTTGAAAAAATAAAAATATGTGTATAGTTCCTTGGGATCAAATTTGATTTTCATGTGTTTTAAATGTAGGTACGATGACCACAACCGATGGTATTGTAGTAGCAAATGGTGACTCACAAGGGTACATTCATGACAACGAACTTGGAAAGGTTGAGTGTGACTAATTGTTGATGATAATGTGTTGCACGACTCACAATTATATATATATATATATTCATTATCAAGCATTTACTAAGTCTCCAACTTGTGGATGACTAGTAAAATAATTTCTTAAGGATTCAAAACTAGCTCTCACAATTTTTTCCATAAAATGCTAGCCTCCCCTCATTGTACATTTCAACTTTTTTTTCCAAATAGAAGGGAAAAACAATAGAAATCTTGGAGCTTGTATTTAATATGTTTCCTTTCTTTTTATAGACTTTCTATTTTTATCCCTTATATTTGGGGAAAAAAGCAAAAATCTCGTAAAACTATTGAGAAAAATCTATAAAATAGTTCTGTGGAAAAGGGCCAACAAATATGTTGTCAATGAAAATAAGATTTTAACCAAGGATTTCGTTCCTAATGATCAAGATCAGACAACTAAGATTGGATAGAAAATGAGATGAACAAAGTTCGTTCTCACAAAAAATATTCAAAATGTTTGGAATGCAAAGAGATCCATGTGGACAATATATAAATTGTATATAAGTAATTGATAGTAGAAAATATGATGATTGATTAAACAATGAGGACTTTTACAAATTGTTAAATTTTGTAGCTATGGTCAATCTCCATAATTTATATTTTATCCCTTGTAATGTATAAAGAATTGTAAGACATGTTCTTCATGCTGGATTTAAAAGAGAAAATTTTGAAATTTGAATTCTAAATTTTTGCCTCCAAAATAGTCAAGTCGGCCTTCCCTCAATCCAAGTCAGCCCCATGTGAAGAGACACACCCATTCACGAAGGCAAAACATTATATAAAGGCATTAGAACTCCTCCACAAAGGCATCATTCAACCTATCACAAGACAAATTTTTGGCATTCAAGAGAAGGACAAGAAGGATGAAAAGGAGGACGAAGATAATCGTTCTCCCTCTCTTTAGCTCACACGTGTTTCTGGATAATTTCCTGGGCAATATATTCTGAGTAGGCCAAATTTCTAGGAAAATTAGGAGGATGAATTTAGGGGTTTCTAGACAATTTATGGGAGGGTGAATTTTGGCCTAGGGTAGATCATATCAAACTGAGTTCCAGGGAAAATTGGAGGCTTGACTTGAGGATTGGAGACCATGTTTCACCATAATATTTGTTGGTCAATTTGACCTCATAGTTGACTAGAAACATTTGGTGTATCTCATGTTGAAATAAAGCATTTCTCTAAGAAAAAGGTTGATGGGTTTTCCTAGGGTAAATCTTGTGTATTGTGATCCCTATTGTCCTTATGGTTTTATTGTTGAATTTCTAAATTGTAACAATGTAATGATAAGTTGGAATTGTTAAAAGATCTATATCATTAGAAATAATCATCAATATTTCAAAAATATAGTTCTTGTATCTATTGAACTTGAAAAATCAACATGGTATCAGAGCTTTCATGACAAAAAGGATGTTGAGATCACTCTTGAAAAAGCTTTGATAAGATACCACTCTTGAGGAAAACCACATATCTACAATTTATTTGCTTGTCCATGACTATGGGTTACCATATGAAGGCATGAAACAAATTAAAAGGAGCTAAAAACTTTAGAGATTGGAAAAAGGATTGATCTTCTTCTTGCAAAAGAGTATCTCTTAGGCATTGTGAAGGGCAAGGTCATTGAACCTGAAAACGATGAAGATAAATTAAAATTTGAGAAACATGAAATTAAAAAACTAGAAGTATCATTATATATTATGTTACACATCATTTGATCCCATATATCACAAATCTTGACTCTTAAAATAAAATGTATGATGCCCTAATTGGTGTGTACAATATCAGCAATATTAGTCATGCGATGAGTTTGAAGAATGAGCTTCATGATGTTAGAATGAAAGGAGTGATACTATAGCCTCATATTTTATGAGGATTTATCATTTGAGAGATTAACTTCAAGCGATTGATGAAATCATTCCTGAAAAGGAACTAATGGCTGCAACGCTTAATGTTTTACTTGAATCATGGGACTTATTTTCAACACGAATATGTGCCAAAAAAGAAGCTCCAAAGTTTGATGAACTATGGACCGCATGTACTCAAGAATAATTAAGGCTCATATCAAGAGGTATGATTCAAATATCCGAAGAAGGTGATTCTCAACCTTATGCAATGTTCTTCAAGAAAGGTGGAGGAAGAAATAAGTTTTTCTTTTGAAGAAGAAATGAAGGAAGAATACCTAACGAAAGAATATCCACTCCTCAAGGAAAGAGAGACGTGTCAAAAGTTCAATACTACCATTGTCACAAGTTTGGTAATTATAGAAGTGATTGTCCTAAAATATTTAATGATAGAAAGAGGAAGGGAAATCGTCATGCTACCACAAAAAACTTAAATGAAATTCCAAAGAAGCCTAAGAATGAAGTTCTAGGTAATAAAGAATTCTTCTATTTTTCGGCTCTTACTTCTTATGTGGTAGATAGTGAAGACTTGTGGCTAGTATATAGTGTGATCTGAATGGAATGTCATATCCAACCATGTTATTTACCTATGGTATTGACCATGGTATTTGCCCAAGGTATTTTCCTATGGTATTGTATCTCAAAAGATTATAAATTTTGGCCCTCACTTTGTAAAAATACAGATTTTTTCACCACAATGTAGTGATAACTCTTTCTCATTACTCTAATAAAGAATTTATTTATGTATTTTCTTCTCCTTTCTGGGTGTTTCAACTTCTTAGATATTGGCCCCAAATATCTAGATGAGTGGTATCAAAGCAAGTTACGACTCCATGGAAGTCAAGGTTTTATTAGGGTTTCCAAGTTGAATCTTTCAACCTCCTATCCTAACTTTGTTTCAATCTATAGGGTTTTGGAAACCCCTCACCTTCCTCATCATAGTGATCTATGTATGCTGCAACTAGGAGTTATCACAGTCATCATAGACCATTCTTTCCGGCATGGTGCTCTATGTTGTGGTTTATATGTATCTCCTTTATTGCCACAAGTTCGAATTAGTGAACATCGAAGTGTGAAGGTTCTGAGTAAAAAACTACTCCATGCTTGTGGGAAGTTGTTCCTCCAAAGTACGTGGAATATGTGAAAACCTATATGTCTGAAATTACATTTGGGCATGGAAGAAATTTTTTATTTTGTCCTAATTTCATAAAACACATGGAACTTCTATAATGGATTGACAATCTCTTCCTTACTTCCCCTTTCTCGAGCAAATGTATCAAACCATGCCCTCTAATAACAAGTGATTTTAAATTTTCCATTCTGAATATACAAAGGATTATAGCCAATGTACAAGGGTTGTAGGTGGATCATTGAAATTATTGAGGGTTTAAATCACAAAGGAGAGTTTCACAAAATAACTATTGGACCTTCGAATTCAAGTATGGGATTATTGTGTTCTTTTATTTCATTCATTTTACTTTCTCGGTTTTGAATCCAGGTCTCTTGCCTACCAGAAATGGATTTCTTCTATCATTTCGATGGTCTTTAATATAGGTGTAATAAGCCCTCTATTGGGTGTGTTTTATATTCTTTCCACAACTAGCCCCATGCGGGAAATAGGGGGTTAGAGGGGGGGCAAAAGCCCCCCTTGTCGAAGGGTTTAAGAGGATTGGTAGCTCACCTCTATGGGGTCTAGGGTAGCGCCCCAAGAAAAAAAGTTGGACCCTATATTAGGTGGGTGGACCTACCTATGGTTTTGTGCATGGGTTTTACATGTTTGGGACTTTATACCAATCTAAGTCTCTAGTGAATAATTTTTTCCTACGAAAAAAGTTGTATAACCTGAGGATGAAGGATGGAGACTCGGTGAAAGAGCATTTGAACACCTTTAATATTATGGTAAGCAATTTGTTATCTCTTGATATTAAAATTTCAAATGAAGATAAGTGCATTAGTTTGTTGTGTTCTCTACCAGATTTGTGGGATAGTCTAGTTGTTGTAATAGGTGGCAATATAACTACCTTTAAGTTTTATGAAATAGTCTCATCCTTGTTGTCGGAGGAGATGAGATGGAAAAATATGGAGGACCAGAATGGTGATCCTTTTTTGTACGAGGACGGTCCCAAAACATAAACAAAAATAAGTCCTCGAGTGGGAGATCTAAATATAGAGGGAGACCTAAATCTCTAGGAAAACTTGTAAAGGTGTGCTAGAAATGTGGAATGGAAGGGAAATTCAAAAATGACTATAGATCTAAAGATCCTGAGAAAGGAAATGGATCTGATGATGCTCCTTCTACAGAGGAGAAAACCACCTCATATGAAAGTGGGGATGTGTGCTTGGCTTCTTCTTCAAGTACACATGTAGATCATGAGGCATGGTTGATTGACTCAGGTGCATCCTTTCACTTCACTCCCCATAGAGAGTGGTTCTACAAGTATGAGAAATATGATCATGGTTATGTCTTCTTAGGGGATGATAGGAAGGCTAGAACCTTTGGACACCGAAAATTCAAGCTGAAGTTGCAAGGTGGAAACATTAGAACACTTTCGGGTGTTCGGCATATTCCTACATTAGCCAGAAATCTGATTTCTGTAAGCAAGATGGATGATGCGGGTGTAAAAATAGTGTTCGAGAAAAATATCTACAAGATGGTTTGGGGAATGGTAGTATTAATGCGGGGAGTTCCGATTGGAACTCTATACAAGCTTTTGGGTAGTATTGTTATTGATGGGTGCAATAGTTCTGTGGTTCCTGAAAGTGGAGCAGAAAATCTAGTGGTCTTTGGAGAAAAGACCATACCATGGCATCAAAGGCTTGGACATATTTGAGAGAAGGGCCTTCGAATACTTCATGGTAGTGGTATGGTACAATTTATGTCTAATTTCACTCTTGATTTCGATTTTTGTGAACTTTGTGTGTATGGGAAGAAGAATCGAGTGAGTTTCCCCTTTGGGCCTAAGAGGGAGAAAGGGATATTAGAGCTTGTGCACAATGATGTGTTTGGACCTATGTTGGTTCTATCCCTCGGTAAGTTTGTGTACTATCTATAGATGAATTCTTAAGGAATGCATGGATATATTTCCTCAGAAAGAAATCTGAAGTCTTTGACAAGTTTAAATAATTTAAGGCTCTCTTAGAAAACCAGACAGAGAAGAAGATAAAGGTGTTGAGGACATATAATGGTGGAGAGTTCTACAAGGAATTTGAAGGGTTCTATAAGAAGTGTGGTATAGCATAGAAAAATACTACTCCATACACACCTCAACAAAACATAGTTGCAGAAAGAATGAACATGATGTTGATGGAAAAGGAAAGAATCATGCTTAGTGGTGTCGGGTTAGGATAGGAATTTTGGGCAGAGGCAGTGGACACTGCATGTTACCTGGTTAATAGATCACCTTCATCAGCGTTGGAGGATAATCCTTCACATGAGGTATGGGCTGGTAAAAACCCTCTCTTTCACATCTAAGGGTATTTAGCTGTGATGCATATGTACATGTTTCAAAGGAGAAAAGAACCAAGTTGGATAGTAAATCTGAAAGGTGCATCTTTATTGGGTATAAGGATGGTTTAAAAGGTTATAAGATTTGGAAACCAGAAAGAAGGAAGGTTGTGTACAACAACAATGTGGTGTTTAGAGAAGTGAAAGATGTTATTAAACACGAATTCCTACCAAAGGAACCTAAGAAGATAGAGTTTGAGCTAAAGGAGGAAGAATCAAACCCAACAACAAAAGAGGAATCATAAGATGAAGACCCACAAACTCCAACTATGAGAAGATCAGTTCAAGAAAGAAGGCAACTAGAAAGGTATAGCCTATCTCCTTTCTATTCAAATTTTTCTTTACCTATTACTGAAGATGATCCCAAAACGTTTAGGGAGGTAGTAGATTTAGAGGATGCAAATTGTGGAAAGAGGCCATCATTGATGAAATGGAATCTTTGGACAAAAATGAGGCTTGGGATCTGGTGGAGTTGTCGGTTGGAAGGAAACCCATTGGAAGAAAATGGGTGTTTAAGAAGAAGATGAATGAAGAAGGAAAGGTGGATAAATACAAAGCTTGGTTGGTAGAAAAAGGTTATTCTCAGGTGCCGAGAATTGATATTGGTGATATTTTTTCTCATATTGCAAAGGTAGCTTCTATTAGATTAATTTTATCTATTGTTGTTGCTTTTGATTTTGAGGTAGAACAGATGGATGTGAAGACAACATTTCTTCATGGGGATCTGGAAGAAGAGATCTACATGAAGCAACCTAAATTCTTTGTGGTGAAGGGAAAGAAAGAACTAGTATGCAAGTTAAAAAAAGTCTTTGTATGGGTTAAAACAATCATCAAGGATGTGGTATCATAAATTTGATACATTTATATGGGGACTTGGCCTCACCAGAAGTAAAGAGGATGACTATTTATACTTTAAATTAATTGGTGACTGTGTTATTTATTTGGTCTTGTATGTGGATGATATGAAAAAGAAATTATCCAGGATTTGAAGACCCAATTGTCCTCGAAATTTGACATGAAGGATCTCGGTGCTACAAACTATATTTTGGGCATGAAAATTAAACTAGACCAGGAAAAGAGTAAGCTATGGTTAAACCAGAGGAAGTATGTTGAGACAATACTACAAAGGTTTAATATGTAGGACAGTAAATCGATGAAGGTTCCTATTCCTATAGGTGTAAATTTATCTGTTGAATAGTCTCCCAAGACACAAGAAGAGGAAGAGGACATGTCATGTGTTCCATACGTAAGTGTAATTGGTAGCCTGATGTATGAAATGTTCTATACTAGACCATACATTACACATGCAATGGGAGTATCGAGCATTTTTATGTCAAAACCAGGGAAGGAGCATTACACAACAGTGAAGCAGGTTTTTAGGTATTTACGTGGCACTAGTGATTATGGTGTATGCTACCAAGGAAGACTAGGATTGGTTATATTTTTGGACATTGGTGGCTTTGTTGATACATACTGGGCTAGAGATATGGATCGGAGAAGATCTACAAGTGGATATGTGTTTAACCTATTTGGAGGTGTAGTTAATTGGATGAGCAAGAGAAAGTCTATAGTGGCACTTTCAGCTACAAAGGTAGAATACATGGACGACACTCATGCAAGCAAGGAAATAGTTTGGTTGCAGAGATTGTGTTCAAGTATGGGGTTAGTACAGTGAGATATAAGGATAGGCTGTGATAGCCAAAGTGCAATTTTCTTGGCAAAGAACACTACTTATCATTTCAAAGACAAAGCACACTGACGTTCAATATCACTTCATGAGGGATATGGCTGAGGAAAAAAGGTGTTGCTAGTAAAGGTGGACACTTTGAAGAATGTTGCAGATGCATTGATGAAGTCTATGAGAACTGAGAATTTTTTTGGTGTAGAGAAACAATGGGCATTGCAGGGCTGGACCAATGACTAAGCTCTCCTGTGATCCCTTGTGTGGAAATAAAACAACAAGTGGGATAGTTTTTGGTGTTTGTTATATTATTTCCACAACTAGCCCCACGTGTGAAGCAAGGGGTTAGAGGGGGGCAGTAGCCCCCCTCTACAATGTTTGGGAAAACACCCTAGGAATTTTTCTTTTCGACCCTATATTAGGTGGGTGAACCTACCTATGGTTTTGTGCATGGGTTTTGCACATGGTTTTGGGCATGATGGCTATCTGCCCATGTTATTTTTGTAGATCCAATAAAGGGAACTATGATTATGTTCTAATCTACGGTTAATGGATTGGGGTTTATGAATGCTTCGACATGTATATATATGTATTGTAAAATTGAAAGGAATATATTGAAAAATCAATCTAGTAATCCCAATTTTTGGATCCAGGGGAAATCTTTGTGTATTTGTTTTATATTCTTGCCATTTTTTTTTTAGAATTTGTATACGGGTAATTTTTGTACAGGGTTAAAACCTGCACCCTCTCAAGCGGACCAGGACCTTATTTTTATATTATTTTAATGAATCCAATGTTGAAGAGAATAAAGCACCTAGTGTAGATGCATTTCAGGTTGGAAAACATTGAGAAGAAAGGGACATTTCCTCTAGAAGTGACATCGCTAGTGTTAGCTACAACCCTTTTCTCAGTTTCAAACAATGGCATGCATCCATTCCTGTCATATTTTCATTTTAAAGGAGGGAGGAGAGAGGTCGCCATGGTTGTTTTTGTGGAATCCAAGATCTCCTTTGTTGCTACCACATCAACGAAAGGCCTACCTCTTCTGCCTAGATTGGCTTATTTGATTTCAAGGTAGAGGGGGGATAGGGATAGGTTGGTGAGAACATTGTAAGCATCATACCATGGATTGAACCACTGTGTTGCACATCTGGACCTCAAATCGTCTCTCAGAGAGAGGGTTGATCTTGCGTGCTATGTGAAAACAGATCCAATTTTTGCAAAGGTTGGGAATGTGCACATCATTACCAAAGCTAATTTAGTTACCTACAAGAGGCCCAAAATAGTTACTATTACTCTCTATGTTGTGGAAATTGTTTTAAAAAAGAGCTAGGATTGGGATTGGTTTATCAATATTAGTGCCTTCTATTATTCGTTGGTTAGTCAAGATGATATATTGCATGCTTTTTAATATTTACCAAGGGATCATAATTTTATTGAGTAGACCAACAACATTGGACAAAAAGAGCATCAATGATCTAGACCAATTATTATAGATCTTGGATTTTACATTTCAAAAATGTCAGATGTTTTTTGGGTTTCACAAAGAGGTGTTCCTACATCATTTAAATTGTTCACACGTTCTTCTTAGACGACATTATATCATGCAAATATTGTTCCAGTGTGGAGCTTGATTATCTTCCTAATTCATAGGTCTTGTTTCAGCTGGGTGTATACCCCAAGAATATTCTACACCCCTCCCACATGGGGGGTGGGGGGGGGGGGTGTCTTGGGCGGGGGTGCGGGGGGAACTTGTCCCCCTTGAAGCTAAAAATAGATGAAAATTTTCCTTGTAAAATATTGTAATTTCATAGTCAATTTGGGGCCACTCATTAGGCGGATGATATAATGGTAGAAGTTATGTTAATTTAGATGTTTTTTTCCCCTATAAGGTAACCTCAGTTTCTATGAGGGAATTTTATTGTGGTTGTGTATTATTATTCTGCACGAGAAAAAGAGAGGAGATTGTGTGAGAGAGAAGAGAAAATTACAACAGATCTATTTTAGGTTGTATGTCTTCATTTTGTTGGATAATATAAAAGGAAGGACTGGATGTTTTTCTATGGACATAGATCAAATTGGGTGAACCACATATATATGTGTCTCTCTTGTTTTATGTGTTTTTTGTTTGTGTTTTCGCAATATTTTGTGTATTTCATTTCTCCTTTGATTAATTTCTAATATTTTTTGAATTTGTATCTACGGTTGGGATAATATTCCTAGGACCATTCTAATTTATTATGTGAATTTCATAATCCCAAGGGATATTTTCACACGATCATTTGCAATTCTAAATAATTTTAGAACACTACTATCAATCATGACTTGCATTGTATATTATGGGACACTCCACCACAATAGCATCCACATTCACATGGTCTAAATGATTTCAAAAAAATGAATGAGAGAAATGCTCCTTTTGTAAGGAAATTTGATAGAATGGATATAATACTTGATAAGATAGATAAGGAGCTCCTAGGTCGGAAAAACGGGAGTTATTTTCCTAGTGGCTGGGGTATAATGGGACATCTTTCATGATATGAATGGGTTATAGTTGGAACAATGCTTCCTGGAGTTTCGATTTGGGTTTCTAGGAATGAAATCCTTGTCACAGAAATGTTTGGTCTCTCTATCCTATTACTATTGGGTATTTTGGATTAGGATTCTTCAAACACTCTACCATGGTTTTTAGTTCCCGTTTGCATGATGATGAAACTCACAAACATTGTACAATAGATGTTAGGTTATGGTGCTAAATAAATTTTGTCATTATATTTTAGTTTTCCAACAACGTTTCGCATCCTTCAAGCTTTGTACATCTTGATATATTATTTGTTTGCAAGCCATAAAGAGTATGTTGGAGTTTTGTTTTTTTCCTCTCTAAATATGCATTTAGTAGTTGGGGTGCTTGGGTTTCTTGTAGCACTTTCTTTGGATCATAAATAAGATCTCTTTGGATCTCTTACATAGTATAGAAGTGGTTAGAAAATTGTCTACTATGGCATGGTATTTGTTGAACTACTAGATATTTCCAAAATGGGAATAAAAAATGTGAAATTTGAGTACTCAGAGGAAGCCTTTACATCATCTCATTGGATACTGATAATTTACAAAGATAAGTTACTGGATTTCTACTAGGAAGACTAAAAAGAAAACTATTTCATTTTGGTTATGGGTCAACCACACAAAACCCTTCCCACCGAAGTCCATTTTCTCAATTGCACACTATCAGCATTAGAGTTGGCCATAATAATTACAAGGTATTTCTATCCTTGGATCTTCATTCATCATAGTTATGGTTCAACCACACAAAATCATTAACGTCGAAGTCCATTTGCTATGCCACACAGTGTCACTATCACAGTTGGCTCACAAGCATTAAAGGATATCTCTATCCTCTGATCTTCATTCATCATTGTTATGGGTCATCCACAAACCCTCGGTTATGGGTCATCCACACAAACCTTCTCTTCATTAGCTCATGTTCAACAAAATATTCTCAGGAGGGAAATTTGGGCAATGGAGACAATTTCTTCCTAATGATGGAGGAATGATATGAATGGAAAGTTGCATCCACCCATGTATCCACCCATGGTAATTTATCTCAAAAGACTATAAATTTTGGGCCTCACTTGTAAAAATACATATTTTTCTACCACAATGTAGCAGTAGCTATTTCTCATTACTCTAATAAAGAATTTATTTATGTATTTTCTTCATCTTTTTGGGTGTTTTAGCTTCTCAGATCTTGGCCCCCAAGATCTGGATCATAGTGGTGCCTCAAGACACATGACTGGATATTGAGACCCTCACAAGTCTAATGGAAAGAAGATTAACACAAAAGGTGGAACTTAGAGAAGAAAATAATTATGCATTCAAAGGAATTGGGAAAAATCCATTGATCTAGAAGCAGATGATAATGTTCATCTTAGCAACATATTATATTTACCAAGTTTGAAGAAGAATTTGGCTTCCATTTCATACTTGGAATATAAAGGAGATAGAGTAGCATTTTTTATGGAAAATTTCTTGTTTGGCCCAAAGGCTCTAGTATATATTCAGCTAGAATGATTGGAGTTCATGATGGAAGGTTCTATATACTTTTGAAACAACCTACCCAAGAACTTGTACATAATGATATTAATCCATGTGAGATTTATCATAGAATATATGCTCACCTTCACTATAAAGCTTTTCCAACCTTAAAGTAGATGGTTGTAGGTGTTCTAGAGTTGTAGGTAGAACATGAAGGAGTATGTAAAGGGTGTGCATTTGGGAAGAATGTTAAGAATCCTTTTCCAAGCGAAAAAAGTAGATCTAAGGAAATATTAGATCTAGTCCATTCTAATGAATGTGGTATAATGCCAGTAAAATATCTTAGAGACTTCTTGTACTATGTAACATTTATTGATGACTTCTCTCTCAACTCACGAAGACAAAGGATGAAGTCTTTGACAAGTTTTAGGAATTCAAGTCTGAAGTAGAGAACTTGAATGCAAAGAAGATCAAGATCCTGAGATTTGATAATGGTGGAGAATACACCTCCAAGGAGATAATTTCCTTTTATAAATAAGTTTGGATTAAGAGGGAGTTAATAGTCCCTTGCAATCCACAACAAATGGATTTGTTGAAAGAAATAAGAAATATATTTAAGAATATTTGAAGGCTACAATGCATGACCAAGACATGCATATGTTTCGATGGAGTGAACCATCTATGATAGTCATCTATATTCAAAATAGAATTATTCATCGAATTTTGGAATACATGGCTCCTAAAGAAGCATTCACTAGATAAAAACCCTAGGTTGGTAATTTGAGAATTTTTGGTTGCTTTTTTTATAATCATGTAGCTAAAGATAAGAGAAGGAAGTTAGAGCCTTCAGGAAAGAAAGAGATATACCTTGGTTATAAGAGGCTAGAAGTATGGAAAAATCTTGGTGAAGTCTTCATTGGTCAAGAAAAATACATTATCAAGATCCTACAAAAGTTTGGAATGATGCAGTATAAGTCGATGTCGACTCCCACAGTGACAAATATAAGAAAGGTGAGATACTTTGAGTCTAATTTGGTAGATCCATACATGTATAGGAAGTTGATTTCCTTGTTGATGTATTTGGTCAATACCGGGCTAGACATTTTCTTTGCAGTAAACACATTGAGCTAGTTCTAGGTGGAACCGGGACATTATCATTGGAATGTAGCAAAGCATATATTAAGATATTTACATGGTATAATGGTTTGGGATATGCCTCAACTAGTGATATACAATTGTAGGGATATACAAATGCATATTAGGTAGTGAGTGTTGAAGATAGAAAGAGTACCTCCAAAGGATGCTTGAGATTGGGCTCCGCTTTGATTTCGTGGATGAGCAAGAAGAAAACATCGATTTCACTCATCACTATTAAGGAAGAATATATTGTAGCTAGCTTGATGAGTTGTGAAGAAATGTGACTTCAAAAGTTACTTGTCATATATTTGATCATGTGCTAGAAACAATTGTGATATAATGTCGTAATTAGGGCTACTTGAAGCTAATAAAGAATCCAATTTTCCATGATAGGTCAAAGCACATCGAGATCAAGTACCACTTTATTTACGACATGGTGCAGAACAGAGTAATGAAGCTCCAGTATGTCTCTACTCATGAGTAGATTGTTGATATTCTTACAAGGCCTCTAGCTAGGTCCATTCCCTCTACATGAAGAGTATCACAATGTCAACATCCCAAAGTCAATTGCATGCCTCCATGCAAACATCCAAGCTTCTCCATGTTGTCCAGGTTCCAACACTCTCCTCCAAAATGTAAAACACTACTTCAATTTAATTTTTTTCCAAGAAAGGAACGTCCTCCATGTGACCAACATGTAGAATTCCACTAAATTGTCTAAATATATCCAATTCCCTAAGGAATAATGTCATGAAATCACCCAATTGAGGTCAAGCAATCATTAAGAAAAACATCTCCAATGTAAAAATCCATCACAAACCATCCAAGGGCTAATCATGCACCATGTTCCCTCAGTCTCATGAAGCACCCCCAACCATAGTGTAAACACTTTCAAAGTAACCCCAAAATCTAAAACTCCCTCTGTAACTCGACTAAACTTTCCATCTACAAACAATACTTGCTACAATATGGGAATCAACTACAACCACCTGAAAAAGGATTGTCACCCATCCATCATATGATGTTATCATAGCATCTTGAAGTTCCTAATAATTCTAACTAGCCATGAATTTGAAGGAACATAAATCTATGTGATGAGAATCCTACTAAACTCCAGCATCCCTCATGTCAACATCACATAATAAAAGCAATAGACAATACATCATGAGTTGTTTAGGATGTCCTACAAAAATAACCTCATCTCCATACAAGATCAAGACAAGTGACTCACATATATCAAAATCACAAGGATAGAAATTTGTGCAAGTCAACTTATTGATCCTAATATATAAAGATGTTGGTATAGGTAATAGCCTATTTAGAGCTACCGACAACCTATGAGCACGAGAATTCTCCATTAATCTCAAATCCTCCCACAACTGAAAAAACCTAGAATTGGTCAAGTATGTCATCTGAAAGGTATACTAAAGTGGTAACAACATCATGATCACCTACATTTATATGAGAGAATACAACCTTGTACTTGTATTTTATAATAGTCCCATATGTTGAAAATATGGAATCAATCACAGTCTCATCCTCCATCAAGGTATCACACCTCTCATCCTCAAGATAACTAGTATTCTGATGGACTGAAGAAACTGACACAATATGACTAACAAATCTCTTAGGTAGTATACTCAACCTCGCTAATTATATGGAAACTTCTACATGCTTTCTAGCCCCCTTAAATGTCTAGGTGAGTAATCTTGGTCAACCACATTCTATAATGGAAGGTGGGAGAATATCATATTGTTCTAGTAGCTACAACCACCCTCCAAATTTTTGCCTACACTTCGTTTCGATCCTCCCTCCTAAAATACCAACAACTTATCTCGCATTGACCCAGGTACTTGTGCTTTCATTGAGCTTTATCATATGCATTTTGGCTTATGTTTTCTAACTTGGTTTACTGTCTAACCCACAAGCTGATCCCTTGACTTGGTTTCAACTCGGATCCAAGCTTACCTTAGTGAACTGCGCAATCCTTGGGGGAAACTAGCCTCACTCTCGAGAATTGTGTAGTCTAAGACAACAAGTGAGCCTTTAGCTCCATAATTTCATAGAGCCTGAGAGGCATCCTAGAGCCACTCAACCCAAAAATTATGCAGAACTTACTATGCTCAGAAACTACTCAGTGCATGAATCAGAGAGTTGTTCAGTCCTTCCGAGAACTACGTAATATTTCCATGAAATGCATGAAAATTTTCCTGAAAATGAAGAATACAAGCGGAAAATAATCCTTAGGAGGTAGGGATCTATTATTATTTTCCCAAAGGTGACACATTGCAATCTTTATAAGTTTCTACCAAGTGTCGTTGTTGTCCTTGATCTAAAGTATACATGTCATGAACTCCATTTTGCTCAAATATATGTAATGGACACCTCTAGAGCTCACTTATACATTTGATTATCAAGCTCTAACTTCCCTAGGAGATCAAGGAGCCTTTGGAGCATTGTCATTACTTTTCGAGGTGAGTTTTGCTTTTATTTCATTTAGCTACTTTTTATGTCACTTTTGTTTTTTTAGCTTGTGAGAGTGTTGTTTCACTCATTTTATTGAATGAACGATGGCATTTTTCCTTGGTTTAGCTTGTAGAAGTATTTTTTCAAGTTATACATTGTCTTCCCCAAGCGTCGCATGAGTTTCCCCCTTTTTTCACCAACAGTCGCCGTGCAGCGACTCCCTTCACATGCCTCATGTTCCTTTAGTTTGATCCATTAATGCACTTGTTTTACATGCATACATCTACACTTAGTCAGACCTACACTCATCCTTACATCATCATTTAGATCTTCTTGTTTTCACACTCCCCATGGATAGATTTGGGCTCCACCTGCAAAGATATCACACTTCACTGCATGCACTAAGAAATATGGGAGCTTAAGGCCTCTACCTTGGCTTCTGGAATTGCACAGAACCTATCCTCAACTATCTCCAACTATGCACTCTATAGTTCCAGGAGCCAGTCTTCTAGCTTAGTCACTGAGACTGTGCAATGTGCAGTCTCTCCTAGGCCCTTACCCATACTAAACTATGCATTGCATAGTTCCAATCATAAAACTTCCACACTGACTATTGGGACTGCATAGTGAGCAGTTCCAACAATCATTCGGTCACCCTTGTTAGTCAAAATTGCACAATTCCTCTCATCATATGCCCTAGTTGGTGCTTCATCATGTTGTGAAGTTATATTTGTAAGAGCTAATGTTTGCTTGCCATGAGTGTTTTTTTGTCCCAGGGTACCACATGCATGAAGCACTTCTCTCCAATAGTCATTGTACCATGGCACTAAAGAGATATTCTTTAGAGGAGACGATTGAAATCAGTATTTGGGAAGCAGTTGAGAAAGCACCAATTTACTTGCCAATATATACAGATGCCCAACTATTTACGGAAAAGAAATCAACATTAACATGAGAGAAAGACTAGCAACAGTGGAAGGAGGCAGCAATCTAGTAGAAGATCAAGGAAAGAGGAAATTGGTGACATAATAAAGGGAGAACAAAGCTACATAGAGAAATCACATTCAATATTCATGTAAGAAAATTTGATAGCTGAAGCAAAAGGAAGCAGAGGAAACAGACAGCAAATCAGAGGAAGAGAGAAGAGCAGAGCTTGCAGGTAGTAGAAGTGAGATCACAGTAAGCAAGACAAGAATCGAAGGAAGAACAGGAGCCGATAAAGAGAGAACAAGAAAAGAAGTAGAAATAGGAAGATGGACAAAGGCAAGGTGAAATGACATAGAAAACAACACCAATACAGGTTGATGATCCACAAAATCCTGCAATTGAGGAGGAGAGTGAACAGATGCAATTTCACTCACCAAAGCTAAGCACAAGAACCAATTCTAGTTAGAGTTACATAGGTACATAGAGAAGCTAAGGCGAGAGGCCACCAGGGATGACTTGGAGCTGAGCACACCAAACACAGAGAAGCACACTGGTGGTCATGTCATGGTCTACACCATGTTGCACATGCTTCAAGATGAGATGGACATAGGTTCCAATACCATATACCCAGAAGCTATGGAGGAAAGAGTCCTCTATCAGAAAGATAGCATATTACCAAGCTTGGCATCACTACATGACCAAGAATCATAAAGTGAAGGTTTCTGAGTTGGTCTTACCCCAAACTTTGGAGTCATAGTGTTGTGTCTTGTTAGGTTGTCTCTAGCCTATTTTGTTTCACATGGGTACATGTGGAAAACGTATATTATATGTAAATATGTTGCAAGTGAGATTCCAAGTGTCACTAGTGGAATGTGAATAATCACTATGTAATGTAAAGACTTATTTTAAGAGTCATGAGGGTAGTAAAAGAGTCACAAATGGGAATGTCAAGGGTGACCCCACCCTTTGTTATAAATAGAACCTCATAACTCATAGAATTGGCTTTTGGGAGCCAAGATTTTGGCTAGGCATTACCTAGAGAAGACTCAGAGAGTATCGTGACGAGCCTTCGCTTTTCCACAACATAGAGCATGTACAATTATTTAGAGGAGCAGGTGGCGTTGATTGTAATGTTCCACTATTGGTGCTAGTAGCTGTCAATAATCTATGTATGGATGGAAATTTCACTTAATAATATAACTGATCCAACATGTTTTCATGCATTGTTGTTATTGTAGTGGGACTATTCTGGTTGCTTTAACAATGTATGTTGTTTAAATTACACATTTGTGTATGAACAGTTTTGTATGCGATTGTATGAATTTTCTTGAAGGCGTGTTGTTAGATTAACCTGTCACTTTGGATTGTGGACTATTCCGCTTCCAACTCGTGATGTCATTCCGCTTGTGTGTGCATTTTAGGCCGTGTACTATTACAAGCTTCTAAGGGCCACACTTCCTTTTCCCCTGTATGTGTTAGAAGTCCAATGCATCTCACTTGACTCATTGCAAGATCACACACTTTCTTCCCACCAAATCTATTATACTTACCTTTGCACACTATCGTAGTCAAGGCACTACATTACCACCCACTACTGGGACTCCTACTCCAAACAGTTTGAGGTCTAATTGGGACTTCTTACCGAGGAGATACCCTTGACATGTTAGTGGGTCCAACACTGTCAACATTTATGGTGCTAGAAGGAGGACTAGATGACAAGCTGAGCCCTCAATGTCTGTTTTGAATCTCTGCACATCATTCATGACTTACATCACAATCTCAACTTCGACATGTTTTTCTCATGCACATGATTTCAAAGTGTTGGAGGATGTCATTGACGACTTGTCATGACTAAAATATGATGGTGAAGGTAGAATATCATTGTTAAGACATCAAGTTGCCTTTTGGGCTTCTGTGAGAGGAATGAAGCCCCCTGAAATGGCATTTCCTTTGGGTTGTTCACTTACACATTTGAAAGGCGCATTAAGCATCGGTGTCTCACATTGCCAATAACCTCTATTCACTCCATTAATCATATGATTAGAGAGTTAGGTAATGCTTTCTTACGTTATGATAGTAAATCACTTAATAAATAAATTCTGGAATTACAAAAAGCACTTGATGATTCTATTGTGCAATTTTTGGACTGCTTTTGTATTCTTGCTTTTCATTTCCATGAAGATGAAATTGAATGGAAATTTCTCAAAGAAATATTTCAATTCCTTCTTCATATATTTGAAAATACACATGACTTAGAATCATTCAAACCCTTCCCGACATACCTCAATGTTAGAGCTTCCAAATCTAAGACGGACAAGGTTGTTGTCAAAAGTGACTCTCCGTCCTCTTCTCATCAAACATCTCTAGCTTCATATGACGAGGTGGGATAAGTTGCGAACCAATTTATTGAAGTGTCACCTTCTCCCACCCAACCTACTCTGGATATCTACGCAAATTCAGACTACAACCTTGATGGTTGTCATGTGATCTCGTTCTCTCAACCTTCATCCTTTGGTTCCTTTAATCCTCTAGATTTCGGTTTCTTGTGTTCATCTGTTCTAGATTCTACATGTGATATTCACGAGGATCAAGTTATCGATGGAGTTGGTTTTGAGAAGCCAACCTGCGCTTTCATTTTTTATTATTATGTGTGGGAATCAGAAGAAGAAGTCACGGTGAAGGATGAAATCCTTCCATTTGCACCTCATCCGCTTTATCTTGACATCTTATGTGATTCTTTTATTTCTTATTTTTCTTGTGAAAATTCATCCCCGGATGTCTCTACTTCCGATCATTCACAGGACACATAGGATGTCATTCCATCATTTGATTATGGAAAGGACAAATATTTATTTCCAAATCCACCCAATCTTTCATATTTCATTTCTCGAAATCCAGAGGGTGAAAAATTTTGTTTCTCATCAACCCCTCTGTATGATTTGTCAGACCGTGGGGATGTCGATGCACATCTCAAATTTTTTGATCATGCTTGTCATGATATTTTTACTCATTCATTTGATCGTGATATTGATTCACTTACTATTGATTTTTCTAATCCAACGGTCTTTGATGATACATATTCTGATGAAGTGGAGACCCCTCAAGTTGTCAAGACACTTCTGCCTGAGCTGATGGTTATGTCAAATTCTCGCAGCCTTGAGATCAGTTCCACTTTTAATCAGAAATTTGTTGAATCACCCAAGCTCCTCATCACTCTCTTGTTCTCATTGAAAATCAATCTCGTTTACAGATTTCACATCCTCCACCAGAATCGCACGATCATATCACTCATGCATTGGAGGAGTCATATGTAGCAAGTCATGTTGCAAAATCTAAGTTTTCTTCTTTCTGCATTTTTGCTTATTTTTCAAGATCGAATGAGTGTACATGTTTTTCATCTACACACAGTGTCATACAACAACATGATACATCTATGGAGTGCCTTCCATGTGCTTTTACTCTTTTCTTTTCTGTGGACTCATTCAAACTTTGAGCATGTTCGTTTTCATTGTGTTATCTTTCTTGCTTGCTAGTTTCCCTGAATACCTATTTTGTCAACCTTGCCTTCACTTACATGGGCCAACCAATGCATCGGTGGCTGCATTGGAAGTATCACTTCATGTGAGTAGGCCCATGCATTATTTATCTTAGGACTAGGAGTAGTGTTTGCTTTCATGTTTTTGTTTGGTTTCATGTTTTTATTTCACTTAATTTCTTTGCTTTGTTTTACTTATATCCTTTGTTTGTTTATTTATGCACCCATAGGATTAGTTTCCCATGAAACAATGTTTGTCTTCTTGAGACAAGCAAGGTGAAATAAAAGAGGAATTGTACAACTATCAACATTTTGTTATCTGTTTATTCCCTCTCCTTATGAAGATATTACGTTTCTTTAGTCGATGATACCCTGATGGAAAATATGTTCCTTTCAAAGTGAGTCTTGGTGAAGTCACAACGCTTTCACTTTTAACTAGTACCACCTACTCTAATCGGTTTATTATATTTAGTTGACCCTTATCAACTAGTTCAAGTAGAGTAAGGTGAGGGGGAAACCTTAAAACATATGTCAAAGGTATATATATAACATCATTCTCTGAAGGGACAACCTGTTTTTCTCTCAATAAGCCGAGATCCCTCTTCTACCTCATGAAATGAATAAGTGCTTATGCATAGTTCTTGAAAAATGAAAAAAATGAAAGAATAAAATAAAGGAAAAAGAAGAGAAAGGCTTCCTGTGCAGAGAGGTGGAGCAAGTAACTCCACTAGGGTACTATCCAGGCTCACTAGCAGTAGATCAATGCTTGTGTTCCTGAAGTGACTCCATACTGTTTAAGCCTGCTAGAAATGGAGAAACACAAGATATGATACTAAAACTTTGATAGTCTATATTGCTTGTGCATCAATAAACCCCTCATTCCTAATTGAAACAACTCAATTGAACTGGCTTGGTATGTGTGTTGTTGATAAAAAAGAATGGTAGAGACTATATATTTAACTCAAGCTAGCGAAGGAACCATGACAATCAAAGAATTGAACAATACTTCTGGAAGAGTTAGACTAAATTTACATGAGACAAGGTCCATACAAAGAGTTAGAGTTCTGCCAGTGTGTCGCCAATGTTGTAGCGGCTACAACCATCCTCCAAAATTTTGCATGCGCTTGTTTTGGAACCTCCCTCCTAAAATCCCAACAACTTATCATGCATTGACCCAGGTACTTGTGCTTTCATTGAGATTTATCTACTACATTTTGGCTTATGTTTTCTCACTTGTTTTACTATCTAACTCACAAGCTGATACCTTGACTTGGTTTCAACCTAGTTCCAGGCTTGCCTTATTGAACTACGCAATCCTTGAGGGCAACCAGCCTCGCTCCCAAGAATTGTGCAATCCAAGCTATAAAATGAGCCTTCAACTCTAGAATTATGCAGAGCCAGCTAAAAACCTACCTTCAACTAGGAAATTACATAGAACCTGAGAGGTAGCCCAAAGCCACTCAACCCAGAAACTACGCAAAACCTATTATTCTCATAAATTGCTTAGGGCATGAACTAGAGAGTTTCCCGGTCCTTCCCAAAATTGCCCAATATTTCTAGGCAGTGCATGGCAATTTTCCCAAAAATAAAGAAGCTAAGAGGAAAAGCATCCCTAGGAAGTAGGGATCTATTATTATTTTCTTGAAGGTGACACATTGCCATCTTTAGATTTTTTTGTCATGTGTCATTGTTGTCCTTGATCTCAAGCATATGCATCATGAACTCCATTTTAATCAAATCCATGTAATGGATGCCTCTAGAACCCACTTATACATTTTATCATCAAGCTCTAGCTTCCCTAGTAGATCAAGGAGCCTTCGAAGCATTGTCATCGCTTTTCAGGGTGAGTTTTTCTTTTATTGTCTTTTGCTAATTTTTCTATCACTTGTGTTTGTTTATCTTGTGAAAGTGTTCTTTCACTCATTTTTTTTAATGAACACTAGAATTTTGACTTGTTTTTATCTTGTAGACATGTTTTTTCAAGTTATACATTGCCTTCCCCAAGTGTCGCATGAGTTTTCTCGTTTTTGCACCAACAAACGCCATGCGGCGACTCCCTTCACATGCCTCTTGTTCCTTCAGTTTGATACATTGCTACACTTGTTTTACATCCATACATCTACACTTAGTCATATTTTCACTCATCCTTACATCACCCTTTAGATCTTCTTGTTTGCACACTCCCCATGGACAGATCTAGTCTCCCCCTGCCCGGATCTCACACTTCATTACATGCAGTATGCAGTCTGGGAGCTCAAGGTCTTTGCCTTGGCTTTTGGAATTCCGTAGAGCCTATCCTAGGATAGCTCTGATTGTGTATTGCATAGTTCTAGGAGACAATCTCCCATCTTGGTCACTGAGACTGCGCAATGTGAAATCTCTCCTAGGCCCAGATGCATACTAAACTACAAATTGCACAGTTCCAGTCATCAAGCTTCCACATTGACTGTTGGGACTATGCAGTGCTGTTATAGACATTTTTGGGCACTTCAACCCCAATCATAAATGTCCATAAACTAAGGGCTCCTAAGTCCCTAAAAGTGTTGCTTCACTGCCTAAAGGAACAAGGTTAGCTGATTACATCATCTCCCAGAAGTTCTCCA
>APFE030637381.1:439992-451712 GCA_000404065.3 Pinus taeda
ATCCAGAGGTTGGAATTCTGTATCTTATAGAGAAGTGTTGTTGGTTTTCTGGTGTACATTCATAGTGTTGGGTGATCTAAGCTTTGCTTGAGGTGAAGAAGGGCTTTCTAGCTGGAGGATGATGCTGGGTCAGAACATATGGTTGTAATCCTGTTGCTACTTTTCATCTTAATAAAGCTATTCAATTTTTCCTCCATATTATTGTGTACTTGTTTATATATGCATTTGTATGGTTAACACACATCTGGTCCTGTGTTATTTATGAATATAGATCTTTGTTCTTCGATAGTAGTATGTTACTGTGATTCCATAGGTGCTCTTTTGAAGCTAGGCAGACAAAGAAGAAGCGGTGAAGCTCTATCAGGAAGGAGAGGAAATCAAGCGCAAGACTAAGGTTAGTCTCCTTGGTTCCCCTCTTGTCTATTTTCATAAAGGAAAATGAAAGTAGACTTTACTTGTTTGTTTCTACGATAGCTACCAGTCTTAGTGGGAATAGCAACATCCCAATGGACACTGTTCCCGGTAACAAAATGACGACTCCGTTGGGGAGCGTCTAGATTGTTTGTTAGCCTATCTATTTTTGTTTCTTTTATAAACTTACAGACGCAGCTTGAAGCCAAGCCAACTAGCCTTCGAACTGCATTTTCTATACAAATGCAAAGTAGATCAATGCTGCTTCAGTCTATCTCCAAGTTTTGTTTATGAATTAAACAATCGATCTGCAAACAGTCTAATTGCCCTAAGTGGTGGCTCTAGTAACCTCTTTAGATCACCCCTGTATTTTACATATACTGAACATTACTTACTTGGCCTAAATCCCTGAATTGAATTGCAAACTGTGAGTGAAAACTTGTTTAAAGTCTCGCACTGGTACCATCGCACCTTGCCTTCAAGGCAGACTGTATGCATTGCACTTCCCGAGTGTAGTAGGTGCGTTGCATATTGAATTCACAGTGTGACAAGTGCGATGGTCAGGGAAGGTTAACTTTACCTTTAGAATGTGGTTTTTTCTCACTGTTTTCAATCCTATTTAGGAGTTTTTGCTGTCTGTATTAAGTGTATCTCTGTGAAAACCCCCTTCTCTTGCATTATTCTACCTCCTTAGTGCAAAGAACTGTAAGTGTTTTTATGTATTGTGCGTCATTTTCAGTTCTCTTTTGCAAAAAAGTAGCATAGTCAAACTGTCGTTTCTGGATCTGAAAGTGTCGTAGTTGTCGTTTTTAGCTTTAGAAGATAATCCCATTGTTTATGATAGTCGATTATACAATTACTATTGCATATGATTTGAATTAATAGTTTTTAAAGTGTCGAAAAGAAATTTTCATTTCGAAATCGCAAAGTGTCTCTCTTTCCTTCACTTCATTTTTGAAAAGAAATTTGTTGAGTACTATCACTTTGAAAATAATTCAGATTTGCACATAGCTTTCTTATCATCATTCATACATTAAGAAGGCTGAAAATAAATACATGCATGTGCATTTGTATTTTGACTGCTTGGTTTGATTTAGGACAGTGCATTTAGCGTGTGCTCTATGCTCTTTGTAGAAAGATTCTTAACTTTCTTTCCTTAGTAGCTAGGATTTTCATTGCCAAAAGAAGATTAAATGTTTGTTTATCATCTTAGACTGCATTTTAGGAATTCTATACACATTACGCGGTGAACCTGAAAGGCAAATTTTTAAGCAATATCAACTTAAAAAAAATAAAATCTCATGAATCTAACAATGCTTTGGAACCTAACGCACAACATCTAGAGGTCTAGGCTAGAGACGTATTCCAATGTCGTAAAACCTGGTAACTGTTATTTTCGTTGTTGGTTGGGTGATTCCTCCACTCTGAGACGACAAGTGCCAGTATGGACTTGTGCTCCGATGTACTGTCGAGTATATTTTGGGAGACCACAATAGGCTGCATCCTTTATCCTTAGGAAGTCGTGTCTGCCGCCCTATCGATCGCAATGCACTGAACACAGCATTCGGGAAGATTGTCTGCCGTACCGTAAAAAGTATTCTACAGTTTTGCAATTGGTTTGGTGATCCTCTCTGCCTAGATCTCCAGAGAAGTCCATTTTTCTCCTTTTCAGACTCCTTAAAGGAAAAGGTCCTCTGAGCACTTGTCACTTCAGGCTCAATAAAAATCAAAGGCGACTAGAGTCATCTTTTGTTTTTTCTCAACTCTTTAAAATTGAAAAAACAAGTTGTGTCAAAGCATCTAAAATTCATTTAGTTCGAAAAACAATTTTCCCTTTTATTTTGATTTTATCAAGCAATCCGAAATCGTGGAAGAAAGTCAATCAAAACCCCTTCGTTCGCGGAGACTTACGAGTCAACCATCGTTGACTCCGGAAGTGAAACCATAAACTCGTTTGACTAGATCGAAGTCCCCTAGGTTGGTTGGAGCAAGCACTCCAACATCCTTAGAGACTCCGGTTACTCCGAACATTTATGGTATCCCTGCCTCTACAAAAGAAATTCTGCAATAGCAAAAGGACATTACAACTGATCCTAGTGTGACGGTTAACACTTCTATTCCTGAACCGGCTCCGTCTACAGTTGATTCGGAAGGTGTTACTCCCCAACCATCTGTTGTTGTAGAACTTACATCTTCTTCGGCACCAGAAATATTTTACGGACCTGACAGTCTGTCTCTTCCTCCCAGATTGATTGCCATAGAGAGATTGTGGAAGATCCTCCATCTAGCACTCCAACGCAACTTGGAGCTGAGATTGCCTTGTATCCTTCTTCATCAGAAGATATTCACCTGCCATCGGAAGTTCCTGAAGAATCGTTGAGGAATATTTTGGATAGGCTTAATATGTCCGAACAACCGTTAACATCAAGGATTGTGTTACCCGACACAGCAACAGCATAAGCTCCTTCTACTATTCTGACAATGTTCGCCGGTGTGTCATCTGTCCCAACCAGATTTCAATCGTTGGATGGAGTCCATCCAGGGGCTATTTCGACAATATGGACTGTTTCGTTTGTTTGTCCGGAATTATATCTGGAATCTCTTACGTTGAGTCTCAACAAATTGATTCATCACACGGTCAATTTGGGCAAACTGGTCCCCAAAGGCAAATCATTCCTTTGAGTACTGGATTACCGTTGTATGGAGGGCCATATACCCTTTCATTTCCTTCCTCGGAAGGACAACCATGCGTGAGTTCACAACAAAATTTGGGTTACGTTGGAATCACAACTAGCAGTTGGGTGCCAATCCTGCCTCAAAAACCAAGAGTTGTATGCTCAATACAACAAAGTTTACCTATGACAAATATCCCCTCTACGTCGACTATTGTGGCAGTATCGCAAGTACAAGCGTCACCAGTTGTATGCCAACCTCAAGTTTCGCAGGTTGTAATGCAACAATCTCTTGTACCTATGACACAACCGCAATCACCAACTAGTGGAATGGCACAGGTTCAAACGGGGAACACCAACCCCCATCTTGGTCAAATAGTCAGTACTGGACAACAACCCATGACTTCACAGCCATGGCTGGTGCAATACCAACAACCGCAATTCCAGCAAGATTACCAAGGATATGAGCAACAAGTCTTTGCAAGTAATGGGCAGTCGTATCAACCATATCATAATGGTTATGCCCATCAACCTTACCAAAGTTACCAACATCAAATGCATTATGCGGGTATGCAAAGATCGACAGCTCAAACAATTCTATCTTATCCTAGGTATGCTCAACCAAGCCTAAATCAACAGTTTCCTTTTGTAGCAACTTTAGAGTTACCGGATCTAAGTTGACTAACGAACGATCCAATTGCCTACGCCCCTTGGTGGCCGGCGATTCTGCATAAACTTCCGTCTGATAATCCTAAATTTAATGGAAATCTGGGCGAAGACCCATTGAATCATGTGATGACTTTTCATCTATGGTGTTTATCAAACACTCTCAATGATGATTCGATTTGGCTTCGCCTCTTTCAGCGCACGTTAACTGGTCCAGCAGCAAAGTGGTATATCGAACTGCCTAGAGCTTCATTTGATAACTTCAGTACCCTAGCCACAACCTTTTTAACCCATTTTCAGCTACCTATAAGGTACGAAACAAGAACTAAGCTACTTACCAATTTCAAGCAAACGACAGCCACTCACATATCCAATCATATTCATGAGTGGCGACGCCGTCATAGAATGGTAAAAACGTATATTCCTGATCAGCTATTGGCTGAATGGTTTATTAAGTCTCTGTTACCCGCTATTACAGAAGATGTGGCAAAGGGAGGAGTCGTCATTGAAGAGCAAGTTATTGCTCGTGCACAATATCTAGACTTGATCTATACTTAGTCTGGCATGCTCTACGATAAAACCCCTGATACTCCTAGACGAGAATTTTTTGTTCCTCTGCCTCCTAAATCAAACAAAGACTCTCATGCCGGCGATGGTGTGATAGTTATGACAAGCACTAAAACCGCAAAGGCTACATCGAAAAAGGCCCGCACAGTTTCGAGTCAAAATGCAAATGAGGAACTTCTAGCCTCGGAAGTAAATGTTGTGTCAACAAACAAAGGAAAAGAACCCAAGCAACCAGGAGGCAAGAAGAAAAAACAAGGGAAGAAGAAAAACCAGGAGTAATCATCTCCTAAAAAATCTTCTGCAAACCCTTCTAGGGATAAGAAACCAAGAAATCCATGCAGTATATGTGACAAGGATCATTGGACCAGAGAATGTCCATATAAAGATGAACTTAGAAAATTCTTCAAAAGTTCAAAAAACTCGGTTGTACTGACTGATCCGTTTCCAAATCCAGGAACAAATCTGGTTGCTAGAGAAAATGCTTCCCCGTCCCAAGTGCTAATGTTGTTAGTTTCAAAGCAACTAAATGATGCTCTGATATCGACAAGGAGTAAAGATTGCTGGAATCCACAGATGTTGAACAACAAGGATAATGATCAACCTAGTAGTTCAACAACAACTTCGACCGAAGTCGTGCCACCCATCGTTCCTGAATTAACAATAAAACCGCCAAAGGGAGTAGTACACAAATCGATGTTTAATCCTCGTGCCTGAGCAGCACAACACTATAATATAGTGGGGGATTTAGCCCAATCGCCCTCCACGATGTCGACTCTTGAGGTACTACAAAATTGCCCCTCCCAAAAGCAGGCTTTATTATCAACAATAGGTGGGATTGACCCAATGGATTCTAATCTTGTATCCTTTAATCACAAAGGGTACGACCCTCAGTTTCTAGCTCAACTAGCTTTCCTCATTCAAGTGAAAGCCCTCAACAAAACTATTCATAGAACAATTATTGATGAGGGGGCATCCACATGTATCATGTTGATGAGTTGCTGGAAAAATCTAGGGTCTCCATCCTTGTTATGATCGTCGATGACATTGAAAGCATTTGATGGATGAACATACACCCCGTATGCAATATTAAGTAACTTGCAAGTCGAACTGGGGGGCAAAACAATAGAAATCAATGTTGAAGTCATCAACAGAAACCTCGATTACAACATCCTACTGGGAAGACCCTGGATATATGCCATGGCATCCGTTGTATCGACCTACTTTAGGAAAATTGCATTTCCATCCCAAGGAGGAATTACAATTGTCGACCAACAAAATTTTCTCCCCAATAGTTTGCAAGTTACGGGAAGCATTCCGATGATCCATGGAAGCCCTAGCACACTTCACAATATCGAAGTAGGCCTACTAAAAGACCCTATGTTAATGGGAACTTTTACCCTACTACCTCCTACAAATTTGGTGGAAGTGGCTAATGTAGGAACCTGCAATATGATATCTTCCATCCAAAAGATGTCAGAGAACAATGTTAAAATGGATCATCTACAAGTTTTTCCTCTAACCCCACTGGAAATATTATAGCAATCAATGTTTTCAACATGGGAGGCAAACCCGCATCAACGCTCATCAAGCGTTTGGATAGATAGGTCTAAGGAATATGGCACCCCTTCAGATCCTTGGTCGCAAGTACACTCTACAAACAAAGGAATCATTCAATCGATGATGATTGATGGGGCACCATGGGAAGATTACCACCATCGTTCCCATCTTCTAAACTAGAAAGAAGGTAATTTCGGTAACCTACACCATCCTTTAGTATTTGACTTTCTGGCGAATACTAGAAATACGGTGGATTCTGAGAGAAACATATCCAGTATCAAAGAGACTACTGCCATAAATATCTCAACCAAAACTGATGTTGTAGAGAATATTCATGTTGGCAAATCTTGTTCTTCTTCAGAACTAGAAATATATAGCGCTCTCTTTCGCGAGTTTAGAGATGTCTTTGCTTGGTACTATGATGAAATGCCAAGTATTGACTCGAGCATAGTTGAACACGAAATTAAGATGTATCCAGATGTCAAACCGATACGACAGTGGCTATGGCAGGTGAACCCCAAGAAAGTCGTTGCCATCAAGGCGGAAGTTGAAAAACTCCTCCATGATGGTTTCATTTACCCCATTCCTCTCACCAATTGGGTATCGAATATTATTCCTGTGATGAAAAAACAAGGAACGATTAGAGTGTGCGTCGATTACAGGGATGTAAATCAAGCTTGTCCAAAGGACAACTACCCTACACCCTTTATTGACCAGATAATTGATGAGTGCGCCGGATGCGAAATCTTTTCATTTATGGATGGATTTTTCGGGTATAATCAAATAAATATCCGCCCATGGGACCAGTCAAAGACTGCATTCATCTGTCCGTGGGGCACATTCGCATACTGCAAGCTACCCTTTGGTTTAAAGAATGCAGGGGCAACTTTTTAGAGAGAAATGAACTATGCTTTCCATGACATCAAAAACATCGTTCAACCATATCTCGATGATCTCCCAACTGATTCGCGAAAGTGGACTGATCATCCGCGCCATTTGAGAGTGATATTTCTATGTTGCCGACACTACAAGATATGACTCAATCCGCACAAATGTGTGTTTTGTGTCAGTTCTAGTCGTTTACTTGGCTTTGTAGTCTCAAAGGATGGGATTCATCTCGACCCTTGCAAGGTTTAGGCAATCATTGATTTTCCTCCACCTTCAACTTGCTTCAGATTCAAAAACTCCAAGGGAAAGCAAACTTCCTTAGGAGTTTCATTCCAAATTACGCCAAACTAGCTAAAGGTTATACTCGTCTATTGAAAAAAGAAGTACCCTTCATTTGGGATCAGGTCGTGCAAGCTTCCTTTGATGCTTTAAAGAAATCTCTAACACAAGCGTCATTAATGTATGCTCCTGATTATCAAAAAGACTTTAACCTGTATTTGACTGCAGTAGATACGACCATAGAAATGGTTTTAGTTCAAGAAGACAATGGAATTGAACATCCTATATATTATTTAAGCCGAAACTTAAATGATGCGGAAATGAAATACTCCTACATTGAAAAGCTCGCCCTCACAGCTGTTCAAGCGATACAGAGATTTCGACACTACGTCCTCTTCAGGAAGACTACCATTTTATCAGATTGCAACCCCATGACTTATATATTTTCGCGACAGTTGCTAGGGGGCAAATATTCAAAATGGATAGCAATTCTACAAGATTTTGATCTGGAATTCAAAAAATCCAAATCAAAGAAAGCCCTCGTATTCGCGGAGTTACTATGCGATCTCCCATCGTCGTCCAACGATGCAACATCCGAAGAAGCAATCATGGATGAAATTGTGTTTCTGATATCTTCAAGCGATCTATGGTACAGAGATATAATCATCTATCTCCAGACACAAACATATAGGTCTAATACCTCACGCTCTGGACAATGATGTATTCAATACCAAGCAAAAGACTACGTGATTGTCGGTGACACTCTTTACCGTCGTAGTATCGATACAGTTCTACGGAGGTTCCTCACACATGAGGAGGCCGAAAAAGTCCTGAATGATTGTCATTCAGGCGCATGTGGGGGGCATCAATCTAGTTATGCCATGGCGGAGAAAATTTTGTGAACGGGATACTTCTGGCCAACAATGTTCAAATATTGCATAACCATAGTCAAAAGTTGTCATGCTTGCCAAATTTTCGATAGAAAAACCAGAAGACCACCCGCACCGCTGCAACCAGTAGTAGCTATTGGGCCATTCGCCAAATGGGGCATAGATTTCATGACATGTAACCCCACCTCGGTCGAGGGGCATGGGTATATCATAGTCGCAATAGACTATTTTACCAAATGGGCCGAGGTGATGCGTACATTAAACAACAGCGGCGAAACGGCTGCCCTTTTCTTTTTTAATCACGTAGTCTCCAGATTTGGCGTTCCACGGGCCATAGTCACAGATCATGAATCGCATTTTTGCAATCACATGATGGTTGAGTTGGCTGCCAAATTAGGACTGTCCCACGACAGCTCTACTCCGTATTATCCGTAAGCTAACGACCAGGTTGAGGCAATCAACAAGGTCCTAAAGTGCATGCTGCAAAGGGTGATCAGAGTCCACAAATGGGATTGGCACCTAATCCTATACTTGGCCTTGTGGGCATATCGAACATCGATAAGAAATGCAACTGGATTCACACCTTTTCAACTTTTGTACTGTCTGGAAGCGATCTTACCTGTTCAATGTGAAATCTCGTCCCTCAAATTCACAGTCGACCTTCTCCCCGAAACCTCAAAAGAAGAGGCTCGTTTCTTGGAACTAATCCAATTGGATGAAACCCATCGTGATGCAACTTCGGCTAACGAAGCTCATAAGAAATGATTCAAAGCACAGTTCGACAAGAATGTCAAACCTCGCGTCTTCTTAGAAGGTGACCTGGTCTTACTTTACAACCAGGAATCCGATAAGTTGGGAGCAGGGAAATTCAAATCATTATGGATGGGTCCCTATATTTTTAAGTGAGTATTAGCAAAAGGAGCCTACGAGTTGATGGACTATGATGGGATTCCACTGGCGCAACCTCACAACGAGTTGTACCTCAAGCGTTACTATGCTTGATTTCGCGTAGTAATCCTCATGCTTTTGTTACATTTTTGTTTTCGCCAAGAGAATTTATTTTGGTCAAGTAATCCTCTTTTTGCATTCATTGTAGATGTCAAATCCACTGGAATCATTTGTTGGATATGCCGACGGAGCAAGTCATAGTTCACGGAACCTGTCTTCTGCGGCATGGGCCATTTTCAATCTCAGGGACGAGTTAGTAAGTTTCAGAGGAGTGTGTATTGGTCGCTCAATGAACAATATCGCTGAGTACAGCGCATTGATAGAACTCCTTTCTGATGCCATCACACATGGCATATGCCAACTTGTCGTCAGGCTAGACTCACAACTCATCATTCTACAACTCACCGGCATCTATTCTGTTCGAACTCCAGCTATCTATCACATGTTCCTAAGGGTCAAAATTTTGGAAAGACAATTCGATTTCATCCAATATCAACATATTTCTAGAAGTTTAAACACATTAACAGACTCATTGGCAAATTATGTGTTAGATAGACATTTGCAACATTTATAAAAAGAAGCATCACATCAATATATGCAGCAGGATCATGTAACTTAACCAAAATAAAGCTCCGAAAATTAAAAATATATTTCATAATTGTTTATAGTTTATACATAATTTTCTGTAACCAAGACAAAATCGGACAAATGACCCAAAACTCAAAATACTATGGGGCACCCTAGTCTAATGATGTTGGTGATAACAAGTCATCGCCTGTGCAATCATGCGTAAAATCCTGGTCCATCGACTCAACACTCCAGTAGTATGTCGCTGCAACCGCAGAGGCATATCGTCGGTCCTCACATCTGGGATACCAAGGGTAAGACCCTCAATCTAGTCCTGTAGTGCTGAAAGAGTCTTGACCACATCAAGGTCGCGAAGGATAGCCCTCCCCACAACCTCTCCTGCTAGAGCGGCCGCTGGGTCTCTGCGGCGTACTGTTGGTCGAACTGGTCCAACATCTGCATGAGCACATGAGTTTTGATTAGTCTTGATCATAAGAACATAATAACATTATAAAGAACAACGAACAAAGATATGGTCAGAAAAATTACCCATGACACCCCACTGCTCACCAGCCGACAACACCAAATCCGGATCACCCCAGAAATCCATACCAGCATATGGGAACCTAGCATAAACCATCTCCTGACGATCAAACCACTCGAATAAAGTATTAGAAAAAGAAATCTGGGGCTGGTCTGCATGCCGAGACATGAGGTCAACCCATCTTTACATCCGTGGTTCAGTCGGTGGAGGTACGCCAAGTGAAATGTATTGCGGCTGCATCAGTGGGATTGTCTCCAAGGCGAAAGCGATAAAAATAGAGCCATAACCAATGTTCTTGGATCTTCCGCTTTTCACCTTGGTCAATCATTCTTTCATCACAGAGAGTATTGCATCACACCAGTTGAAAACCTTCAGTTCAAGGCATTCCAAAGCATACTGCATGTAAGACCTATTAGCTATGTGAAGAGAAGAACTACCAGCCAGTCTAGCAAAAGTGAACAGAATGGTCTGCAAGGGCTGGTTAGTGATATCTCGGATATTGATCTTGTCGTCCGTACTCATCTGAGATCCTTCTCTGCAGTGCCGGCAAATGTATTCCCTCACGGACTCACCCCCACGGGCGGAGCCTGATAACGAGAGAGGGGCACCATGCCTCGATAAACCGGTCAGAAAATAGATGTCTATGACAATCAAGGGGATCTATTTGCCCCTAATCTGGAACACTTGGTTGATAGGATCCCAGGCATTGAGGAAATATTGCAACAAATTGATTTGTTGCCTCATGCTATAGATACGGAAAAACTTCAAAAAGCCACAGTTCCGCAATGCAACTACTGTGCCCGGATCATGTAAAGCAACAACATCCTCTTCTTCATGCTCATGTTCTGGCCATGTAACAACCATTTTTCTTCGATGAATCTCTGAAAAACAAACAAGAGAAGAGTCAGGATCTTCATTTGGTAAAAACAGGCAAAAATCCATGAGAAAACTTTGTAAAAAATTTCCTCCTTGCACCCGTCACACCCCAGTAAGTGTACTGGGAGTGATGCATACTGACTAGTCAGTGAGAAGACCAGTATGCATCACACCTTTCAATTAAGGAAGGGTGCGATGGTCCCAAGGCGAGTTCTTCAAACCCTAGAGGCTCGGCAGAACAAGGAAACAAGCTCAAAATTCAAAATGAAAGGAATGTAATTGAAGAGCACAAGTTTAGCTCCTACCTGGTCCAAGTGGTGTCAGGAATCGTCCACAGAATATCCCGGAATCAGCTAGTGAAAATTGGGGGGGAAAATAACCTCCAGAGCTCCAACAAACCAAATTTAAATGAAATGGTAAAATGAGAGGTAAAAGTTACTTTTAATTTACCATGCACGTAATTCGAGTAAAATATTAGTGTTCTTAACTCATTTATCAAGCATATGTTTTCATTTCTAATTGGTTTGATGAAGCAAATGAACAAGTAGTACACTCTTTGAAAGAACAAAATGCTAATGGTGGATCAAAGACTCAATGACCATTATCGCGAGCAGTGTTACCGCAGGGTTCAAGCTCGTTAAAAAATAAACCTGCCATGAGCAGTTTTAGCGCATAGTTCAAACTTGTTAAAAGATAAAAATAAGTCATGAGCAAATGTTTCCCCCAGCATTTAAGCTCATTAAAAAATGAACTGGTAAATAACCATTGTGAATGCCTTATCACCAGCTTTTGAGCCTTGGTCATGTTCTCATCATCACCTCCACTCTGTTTTTAGCCGATCATTCACCCCCATAT
>APFE030637381.1:451732-465101 GCA_000404065.3 Pinus taeda
AATCAGCTGCTACCCAAAATCATCACTCGTTCCTCGAAAACGAGTCTCCTTTAAGCTCTTTTCAACTAACTCGTAAAATATGAAAAGATTGTCGAGCGATTGGTCTCTCTGGCTTGTTAAAGTCATTGGAAGTGTTATCCCTCCTCTAGATTTTAATCTTTTTGGACCTGAGGGATTATTACACAAAAAGATCAAGCACTTGTCTTGTTCGACTTGTGAAAACTATCGAAAATTCATCCCTTTTGTATTATTTTATGCTTTTTCAAACTTAAGGGATTATATGACGAAAAATAATCGTTGGAGTCTCCTTTCCGTTTCTTTCAGACTCTCTAAAATTGAAAGGGACCGAGTTATCTTTGTTGTTAAACTTGTTAAAACCGAATAGCGACAAACTTGTCCAAATGGACGAGAACGAGTTTCACTGTCGCTAGGCTTGCTAAAATATAGCGGCAGGTTCGCCCGAAGGGTGGATTATAGAGAAAGCATATGTTATCCTCCTCAAGCTTGACAAAAATAAAGAGGTATTGGTCAGCAATGACTAGGGAAAATTGGGAAGAAAACTTGAAAAAGCTTTATTGGTAGCAAGTCACTCTTGAACATGACACTTTCCTTCTGCCTCCATGCCGGGTTGGGTTGTTCAGTTCACTGGTCATCACCATTGGTCCATTACACCATCCATATTTAGGGTTAACACTACCAATCCATCGTCAGTGTCGCCGAAATTTTCAAGAGAAGTCATTCAGACAATTCGCCTATGTCTCACCCACTGCAATACATTCATGCTCCATTCCTTCATGACCGCCACCCTGAACCCTGTATCGTCAGATTGTTTTCACCTCCAAAATAATCTTCTTTCCCAATTTTCCCCGTGTCGTTGATGTGGGATTCATTAGGCCTCCTGCGATGGGTCGCTTCTTGTCGACATCAGCTCATTATCCAAGAAGTTGACTTAGGAACAACCCTTTCAATACTTTGAAGCTTACATGCCTCAATGGCAAGTTTCTCACTTTCGGCGACAGGTTTTCATCAATGGCCTTCAACCGAGAGATTTTACGTGGTGTTCGAGACAAGTCATTTTTCACACCACGTGAATTGTACTGAAGTACCTTGAGGGTCATTGTCATTATTGGTGATTCCTCTCGCGCCTGTTAACAACTTACATCATTGGCTGGTAATCAGGTGATGTCTCTCCATGTTCGACTCCAGAACATTTTTCACATGGATGGACTTGTACTCCGAGTGAAGATTGAATGAGTTTTGAAGACCCCAGATCTAGTTTGATCCATCTGGGCTGCGATATATTCAGGAATATAAAGACATCAAATGTACATCACTGCCGAACAAATGATCATCCAAATCAAAGGATGATGAGTCCATATCATCAGTCTGCCACACACACGATTGTCTGTCCTATGTACATAAAAACGAATTTATAAAGCTGAGCATGGGAATGCCCACCTCAGCTAGATCATGAAAAAAAAAAATGTTTTCAAAATAATGTATTTTATTGTATCTTATTACAGGTCTCCTTCCAGCTTGAAAAAACTTTGGATCCTCATAGTAAAGCATTTCACCCGACATCAGAAAGATTAACAACCTCATGCTTTAGGGGGCATTTGTTATAGACATTTTTGGGCACTTCAACCCTAATCATAAATGTCCATAAATTGAGGGCTCCTAAGTCCCTAAAAGTGTTGCTTCACTGCCTAAAGGAACAAGGTCAACTGATTACATCATCTCCCAGAAGTTCTCCACTAAAAACTGCTCATAAATGGTCAAAACTGGACCATACTGAAAACCCAGTGCAAAGGATGCAATGCATATCACCTTCCCAGTGTACAAGGTGTGATGCATACTGAATTTCTCCTCTGTAGGTTGCGATGGTTGGGAATGGACAAATGGCAGGGATAAAATGTGATGTGGAAGATCATGGAATCTTCCAGAAGCTTCCCCTCTGACACTTGCCTCTATGTTTTCGACCAGGGATGAGTTAGAGATCATCATTCTCCAAGTGGAAGCAAGAACTATCAAAGAGAGGACACTAATCAAGATCCCAGAAGATGACTCACCTCTCTGTAATCATCTATATATGGATCCCTCATCACAAAGAGCCAGAGGCTGGAATTTTGTATCTTATAGAGAAGTGTTGTTGGTATTCTAGTGTACATTCACAGTGTTGGGTGATGTAGCTTTGCTTGAGGTGAAGAAGGGCTTCCTAGCTGGAGGATGGTGCTGGGTCAGAGCACATGGTTGTAATCCTCTTGCTACTTTTCATCTGAATAAAGTTATTCTTGTTTCCTTCCATATTCTTGTGTACTTGTTATATATGCATTTTTACTGGTTTAACACACATCTGGTCCTTTATTTATGAAATAGATCTTTCTTCGATGTAGTATGTTTGCTCTGATTCCAAGGTGCTTTTGAAAGCTGGGCAAACGAAGAAGAAGTGTTGAGCTCTATCAGGAAGAAGGAAATTCAAGCACAGGACTAGGTTGGTCTCCTTGGTCCCTCTTGTCTATTTTCATAAAGGAAAACGAAAGTAGACTTTACTTGTTTGTTTCTAAGATAGCTACCAGTCTTAGTGGGAATAGCAGCATTCGAGTGGACACTATTCCCGGTAACAAGTGCACAGTTCCCACAGTTATTCAGTCACCCCTTTCAGTAAAAATTGTGCAATTCCTCTCATAAGATTCCCTTGTTACTACTTGATCATGTTGTGAAGATAGATTTGTAAGAGCTAATTTTTTCTTGCCATGAGTGTCCTTTTTGTCCCACGGGTACCACACACATGAAGCACTTCTCTCCAATAGTCATTGTACCATGGAACTAAAGATAGATGCTTCAGGAGAGACCCCTAAAAGAAGTACTGGGGAAGCATTTGTGTAAGTGCCAATTTACTTGCCAATATATGCAGATTCCCAACTATTTATAAAAGGGGAATCAACACTAACACGACATCAAGACCAACAATAGTGGCAAAATGTAGCAATCTAATACAATATCAAGGATAGAGGAAATTGCTGACATAATAAAGGGAGAACAAATCTATAGAGCAAATGCGCATTCAAACTTCATGCAAGCAACTTTGATAGGAGAAGAAAAAGGAAGAAGAGGACACTAACAGTAGATAAAAGGAAGAGAGAAGAGAAGATCTTACAGGTAGAAGAACTGAGATCACAACAAGCATAACAAGAACCAAAGGAAGAATGGGAGCCGAGAAGGAAAGAACAGGAAAAGAAACAGAAACCGGAAGAAGAACAAAGGCAAGGCGCAATGATATTACAAACGACACCAATACATGTTGATGAGCTGGAAAAGACAGTAGCTAAGGAAGATACTAAATAGATGCAGGTTCCCTCGCCAAAGATAAGCACAAGAACCAAGTCTAGTTATAGGTCGATAGGTACATGGAGAAGCTAAGGCGAGAGGCCACCGGGGATGACTTAGAGATGAGCGCACCAAACATGCAGAAGGATATCGGTGGTCCTGTCATGGTCTACACCATGCTGCACATGCTTCAGGATGAGATGGACACAAGTTTCAAGACCATATACCTAGAAGCTATGGAGGCAAGAGTCTGCTACCAGGAAGACACCATCAAGTAGTTTGGGGACATCATAGCATAGTACCAATCTTGGCATCAGTATGTGACAAAGAATCATCAAATGGAGGTTATCGAGTTGGTCTTGATATAAACTTTGGAGTCATAAGTATGTGCCTTGTTAGGCTATCTCTAGCCTATTTTGTCTCACATAGGTACATGTGGAAAATGCATATTATTCGTAAATATGTTGTAAGTGAAATTCCAAGTGTCATTAGTGGAAAGTGAACAGTTACTATGTAATGTAAATATTTATTTGTAAACAATTCAAAGAGTCATGAGGGTAGTTGAAGAGTCACAAAGGGGAATGTCAAGGGTCACCCCACCCTTTGTTATAAATAGAACCTCATAACTCATAGAATGGACTTTTGGGAGCCAAGCTTTTGGCTAGGCATTTCTTTGAGAAGGCTTGGAGAGTATTGTGATTAGCCTTGGCTTCTCCATAGTGTATAGCAAGTACACTTCTTTGGAGGAGAAAATGGTTTTGACTATAATGTTCCACTATTGGGGCTAGTAGTTGTCAATGGTGTATGTATGGATGGAACTTTCACTTAATAATATAACTGAGCCAACACATTTTCATGAATATGTTTTTATTGTAGTTGGACTATTCTAGTTGCTTTAGCAATGTATGTTGTTTAACTTATGCATTTGTGTAGGAATTATTTTGTATGTGATTGTATGAATCTTTTTGAAGGCATATTGTTGGATTAACCTATCACTTCTGATTGTGGACTATTCTACTTCCATCTTGTGATGTCAAAATGCTCATGTGTTCCTTTCAATATGCATATTAGTACAAGCTTCTAAGGGGAACACTTCCTTTTCCCCTCTGTATGTTAGGACCCCCATGCATCTCACTTGACTCTCTACAAGATCACACACTTGCTTATGACAAAGGCTATTATGCTTGCCTCTGTGTGCTACTGTGGTCAAGGCACCAAATTACCACCTAATGTTGGGAATCCTACTCCAAACAGTCTGAGGTATAGTTGGGAATTCTTACTGGGGAGATCCCATTGACATATTGGTGGGTCCAGCACCGTCAACACATATCTAATATAACATCACCCACCCTTGAATATAACTCATCATGAGTCTTTGGATCAATCTTTGGAACAAACACCTCCTAATTCTTCTCAATGACCAAGGGATAATCCTAAGAGCTTGAACATTTCACATCTTCAACAAACTTTACGTATCTACTTATAATTTTTTTCCATTATTTTAGAATATAGATTATATAAGCCTTGGAATATTAATTGTACCCAACAAAAATACCCTTGACACTTCAGGCTTCCAACTTTATCCTCTTCTCCTCTATGACATGATTATAAAATAGACAGCCAAATATATGAAGATGTGATAAAGTTTAGTTCCAAACCAGTCAATTCCTTTTATGTCATGTCCTTCAAGACGTTATGAGGACACTTGTTCAAAATTTACATATTTGTATTACAATTATCAACCCAAAAACACATGGAAAATCCATATCATGTATTAGAGACATAGTAGTCTCAAAATGGGACCTATTCTTTTGCTCAACAACCCCATTTTACTATGAGTTGTAAGGTAGTATCAACTCACTCTTGAACCTTGCTTATTTGCACAAATAATTAAACATCATGAAGGTATGCTCTCTTAAATTATTCAAGAAAATTAAATTGATCTTCCTTCATGTTTTATTTTCAACCAAGGCCTTCATCCTTGGTCTTCATAAAATAAATCCAGTCCTTAAGAGAGAAATTGTTAGTATAAGTGAAATAATACCAACTACTAGTCAAGGCTTTAGAAAAAAACATAGTTCCACACACATTTGAATGAGTTATATCAAATCTCCCTTTTGTTTTGTTATCAATACTAGGAAAAGTATCCTTGATGTGCACATCCTTTACAAACATATTTCTTCTCTATCTTTAATCTAGACAATTCCTACACCAAGATTTTTTAATCTAGGAAGCACTCCATAAAGAAAATGAACAATATGATTGTGACATAACTCACACAACATCACACAACCATGCACCAAAGCATTGTGCCTCACAATATCTACAGATAACCTACACACACCTCCAACCTAAATCCTTTTTTCCATGACATGGGTTCACCTACTAAAGACGTAACATCCCAATTTTCATCTTTGGTTTAAATTATAACTAATTATGCTAATGTTGTTTATTTTGGCATGAATATTTCATCATTAAGACAAGTTGAACTCGATAAATCAAAGATCATGTATATGCAACTTATTTTAATTAATGAAAATTCCAATCAACTAACTAAAGCATGAGAACCTACACTAACTATAATACCATGATTGGGGAATGGTTAGGAGGTTTTGGGGATTCACCTTGTAGACAATTCTAGATCACCTTTTCTAAATCCATGTTGTTGATTTTTGAATTTGAAAGTATTTCCCTCATCTTCCCTCCTGCCCAAATTTATTAAATGAGAAATCTTTGTTGGTTGAAATGTCTCATTCCCCAAAATTAGTGAAGTATGGGAGGGTGATTGAGAAGTATCTCAATATAAAATGTATAGAGTGGGAAAGAGAAACCACCTTGAAATTTGCAAATGATCCAAATTGCATGGGGGAAAGAAGAAAATCATGAAAATTCAGGTAGATAAAGAATAGAAGTGCATGAGTGGGAAGAGGAGTGTGTGTATACATGTAGAGAGAACCATTAGTGAGCTGACCATTGCTTGAGGTATTAAATGAGTAAAAACTGATTTTTCTACCTTGAATTGGTGTGGGAAAGCTCTATAACTTGTGGATTGTGAGGTTCATGATTTGGTGCATAATTGGGTACATATGGGTAGCATAGGGAAGGGAATAGTTAAGGGACTATGAATCAACAAAGGGATTCCCTTACGTGTCATGCAGGCTAATAAAGGAGCACCTCTAAGTCATGGAGGCCCCATTTTGAGTGGAGAAAGGAATCCATGTTCAACTCATGACTATGAGAGAGTTTTTCTTTTCACCATCATATTTTTGAATGTTGATGATTTTTCTCTATAAATACCACAATATGGGTAGGGGGAGGCAAACTATAGAAATATTAAGTGCAGTTGATCCTATGGTTGGGTGGATAAGTGCTCACCCTCAGTCAATTTGATGACAAATGCAACTTCATAAAAGTGCTCTTGCCTAGTTCATAGATCACATGTACCTTGGTTTACTTATTACATTTGAGTTTAATTGTGATATGTGAATGACTATGATAAATCACGTGGGTCAAATAATTATGTATGTATAATTGTAGTGGAATGTTGAATGTTTCTCTATGAATGAAAACCGTTAATTATGTTTATACCATTCATGAATTAAAGAATTACAAGCATAATCATATTTTATATTTTGATTTCTAATGACCTAGAATGGCATGAATGACATTGGTATTCTAATTGGAGGCATAATGAACATTGAGTAGTGTAATGAACTAGTTGAGATCTAAGTTGAGAGACTAGTTGACTTCAAATTTGATGACTAGAATAACCTAATTTTAGTCACTTATATATTGTATTGTAAGAGAGAGAGAGAGAGAGAGTTGCATTGTTACAAATAAGGTTACCATAGCCCTGTGCACCCTATATTATATAATAAATGAACATGTTAAGTGGTATTGTTAGTGAGTTGTAGCATGAATGCTATAGCTCTATAACTAAACTAATTCAGGGTGGTAAAGGAGTTGAATACAAGGGGAAGCGTTCCAAGGTCATTAAACCATGGTTAAATTAACCAATCTTTAAAAAACATTTATAATTACATACAAATATATTCACTTATGGATGTACTTTTACTCCTATAAGCTTATGATTTTATGTCTAAATTATTGAACAAACCCATCTACTCCTTTTAAGTGCATGATTATAGTTTGGACTAAGGTGATAGTTCTTGGTTTGACTAGAATCAATAGCTTATAGATTCAATGGCCTATTTTCTTACTTGACCCGATGTCTTCAAATATATGGGAAAGTCATTTTGATTGCTTAATGATTTTCCTTGCACCATTGTTTTTTCCCTGCATATGGTACACAAAGAAAGTATCAAATCAACAATCTACTATTATGCTTTGCATTGAATTACCTATATAATTAGACTAGTGGAATCTACTAGAGTCATTAGGAGTTAATTTTAGTACCATGATTGTTACCTTTAGAGTATTTCTATGACAAGTTAATTTTCCTCCCTATAGTTCCTCTTTAGTGATCAAATTGTGAAAGACTATGGAATAGGTCTTGGAAATAATTATGTGAGTAAATGGCATGGGAAGTCCTCTTATTATGATGACTTGTGTGAGAGTTATTTGTTTGCTTTCTATGATTTGTTTTTGAATTCATATATGTACCTATGAGGTTTCTTTTGAACTATTTTATAGTTTATATGACCATGATGGCGATGCGTATCTATCTATATATATATTATATATAATATAATATATATATAGATATATATATATATATATAATAATATTAATATATTATATATATATATATATAATATATAATATATATATATTATATATATATATATTATATATAATATATATATATATATATATATATATATATAAATAAATATATATATATATATAAATAATTATATATAATAAAATATATATTTATATATATATTATATATATATATATATATATATAACAAAAGTGTATGCATACAAACTTAGATGGTCATGGTGTTTCCCTCAAGGAAGGATTAAATTATTTCATGATGAGAGAGACATATAAATCCTTGAAGTTGGAGGGTTAACTAACAACAAAAGCAATTTGTTAACGTAGTATAATGGATTAGATGAGTTTCTTGGGATCTTGATATCCTTGGCATACTCAACTAGTGATGCAAGGATGTTGTTATATGCATGAATCCCAAAGCCTATGAATGCATAGCCATCCATCTCAAGAAACAAATGGTAGAATCTTAGCCTCCCTATCTTGAACTTGAGAAAGTTAGAGTTTGAAGACCCTTTAGACCCTATCTTAATCCCTCCAGTAAGTCATTGAAGGTTTCTAGGGGGCTCTAGCCTTAATAATGCCTTAAAGAAAATTTGGAAAAGTTTGGAGCTGATTTTGTTAAGTCTTAAGGAAATTTGAGAATTTTCTTTGTTTATTTTCCATCCAATACATTTTGTATTGCACAAAAAATTGTTCATGTGATATGGCTAGAGGCCACAAGCACCCAAGGACACGTGGCATATTTTGATATTATAATTTCACCCTAGAAAAATATTTCTTTGGTGGATATGTGACATATTTTGATATTGTAATTTCAACCTGAAAAAAAAATTCTTTGGTGGACACGTGGCACATTATCATATTGTCATTAAAGATTGAGGACAGGTGGTATATTTTCGCATCATGAAAAAAGTTCAAGGAGGACACACAACACATGGTCACAACTTAAGGAAAGTGCTTGGGAGACATGTGCCACAATATTGCAACTTGGGATAGTTTCATGGAGTCCACATGATATATTTGGTTAGTTGTTGCACCATCGAAAACTTCATGTAGTGTGATGCATCCCACCACAAAAAAATATTGGTTTGATGCATCACACTCACAACGAAGTTTGGCATGAGAGACAAGGAATTTAGCTAGTGCTAAGAGTGGTTTTCAACCCAAAAATGATGCAATATAGTCCAAGTGTCACATGTTTAGAAGTTTCTACGCAATAAATCATTGCAAAATTGAAATTGCTCTTGAAGTGATATATGTTGTGCAACATAAAATTTTGGTTATTATTACATATCACATTAGAAGTTTTATTTGATGTGATATGTTAAATAAGCATAAATTTTGGGGACACACAAAAAGGGGTGACAATGTGATAAACACCTTTCATATGACCAAAATATTGGATATATGATATACATATCACCAAGGATAAAGGGGTTGGCTCCATAACATTTCAAAAAAAAAAGATATGGAATTGATAAATATGGACAATGAATTTTTACTCCTTTTTGAACCATAGACAAGGCTAAAGTGAGCAAGGCTTGGACATGTTGAGATTTCATTGCTAATGGAAGTCATCATTTTACAATTGATTCGAAAGGACCAAACACTAGGCCATCTACTTATTTTTTCTTTGATGATATTTCAAATATTGAATCTAATGCTTCATATTATTCTATTGATTCATTGAAACAAAATCATGCACTTTTTTTTAGCAAGAGCCTTGTCATGTGTCACCTTTTATTTATTCAACCACATAATATTTTTCATCAATATCTAGGTCATATCGACACCCTAATCATTATAATTGTAGGAACTCACCATATCATCCAAATTCCTTGTGGAATTGTAACAACTCATCTTCTATCCCTTTAGAGAATAGTGGTAGAAGGAAACCTCTAATCAATGTCAACTACTAAGATTTCTTGTGGTAAGTTTTATGATTGGTCATGATGATATTTTTGTAGTTGTTTGAGGACATCATATTTATGTGTGATGCCTATTGTATAATTGTGCAAGCCCCCTTTCTACCTTTGATTGATAAACTATAGCAACAAAATCCCTTGGGATTTTTTTTTGTGGACGCAACATTTGTTGGCCCGTTTAGATTTTTTATAAGAATCCCATTTTGTTGCTTGAGGTCTTTGATGAGAAGTCATTTTTAGATTTTAGGAATTTGGTTTTTCATTCCTTTGTCATTTGGAACTTTTGATGAAAAATTCATATTGTTGCATGTGATATTAAGCACTTGAAAACATTATTTCACTGACACAAGAGTATGATGATGAGCTTATTTACCATATTTTATATTTATGGGACAGTGTTTCTTTGATAGCATGAATTGTTGTTACTTTAACAACGTGGAGGGATTGAGAGTGCCTCATAAGGCCACTTTTCATGAGGAACCATCCCATCTTAGCAGGTTGTTGGAAATGAAAATCATTGCTACCTACATGTCAATAAAAAATTAGAGGACCTCAATTGTTATCTCTCAAAAGAGATGTCACTACTACATAGCATGAATTCAAAAATAATTCATTGGAGGGAAAACCAACTCTTTCTAATAATAAGCATATATCAAACACATCATTATGTGTCAACTACAAAATCTCATCTATTAATGCTCTAGTGCAATTTTATCATGCATAAAACATACCTAAAAGCCACTTTGTGATCATTATTGTAGTCATTTTTCCCTATATTCTTCAATATTAATATTAAAACACTTAATAGTTCCAACCTTCACTGATTTCAAATTAGCAAAGTGTACTAGTGCTAACAATAACCAAACCATGGAGAAACAGATATATAAAAATCAAATATGTGATAGAAAAAGTTTACAAATAATGTATCGCTTGAGTATTTGTTGTGAACAAGCACATATTTAATGCAATACAATTACCCATTTCTGTTAAAAAAATAATAATAATTAAAAATGGTAATTTTGGATTTAAGTTACCTTTATGAAATTATTTTTCTTTTCCTTTTTTCTTCTTCTTATTTCGTAATTTAACACTTCAATTTTTATAACTATTAGCAAGTGTATGGATGTAGTTGTATGGATAGGACAACATAGATATATGGAAATAACAATATGAAAAAATTGTATATGATAATGGATTGTACAAGATGAAGTACAAACGATGGATTCATTTGGTGAATCATTGCTTTGTGGCAGTTGTATAGGAAGAATTGTACAATGAATCAATGAAAAAGATAAAATTTGGATTATACAACAATTTTATACACAATTTGAAATAAGTGTCTTCCAATGCATACGACAAATTTTAATTAGTTCTACAATCGAAATCATATAATTCTTTCATATTTGTTGCAAAAATTATAATTGATGGTGTACGAATTGTATAGTTGTAATATGTGTATATTTTGGGGAGGCTAGAGTAGGGATGAGGTGTCATTTATGGCCCTAATGAAAACATTGCATCTTAGATTGCTTAGGGTCTTGGAACAACAAAAAATAACCATGTATAATTTCTTTCTCTTTGGAAAGGTTTGGAGTTATCTAGCGATCTCAAAATTTCTAAAGCCAATGTCTTTGGGGACTCTATGTTGGTCATACACGAATTGACCAAATATAAGATGAAAATTAGTCCTAATTATCATCCCTTTGTCAAGGGATTATTTCCCTAATTTCTTAGTTTGACAAGGTGCATTTCTTCTATGTCTACAGAAAACTAAATTCAATAGTTGATGAACTTGCCAAAAAAGGCTCCTATATGAATCAAAGTGATATTGAAGTTAATCAGGTTTTGTGTATCTCCCCTATTCCTTAATCATGGTCAGATTCTCAATTCTTTTTAATCCCCATTGGAATAATGCTTCATGCACCCTTCCTTGGTCATACATGGTTTCGTTCTTTAGGAGGAGATCACATATGAAATTTTCGACATCTCTCTGGAAGTTGAATTTAATTTTTCAATGGAAAGAGCCTCCCTTTTTGAATTATCCTCTCATAATCAGCTCTAAGTGTCAGACACCGATAAACAATTGGCACCCTCTCCAAATTCCTTCAACTTTGAGTGATCACATCCATTTATTCCGCTTCAAGCTATATTTAATGTGCCTTCTCTCAACTGTAGTGATCGCAACATTTCGTGAGAGTACGAATTTAATTCAATTGTCCTATTATGATGTTGTGTCATCGTTTCTTAGCTTATGAAATTTCTATATGGATTTTTGAGGATTATTTTTGTAGGTCGGATCGTGATGACATCCCTTCTCCTCCTATTTATCAAGCTTCCTGAATAACATGCTCTTGCCAAGGTGTCCTTGAGTGTTTGGTATTTGGGTTCTAACTTCTATCGGCATCATAGATCAAGTTGATGGAAAATATTTTGTGCCTGTCTTTGGACCTTAGGGATCTCTTCATAGGAATGAGGAAATTCCTTTTCCTCTATAGAGTAATTATCATTCTAGAATTATCAACATAATGTTCGATTCTTCTCAAGATTCGATTGCCTCCATTAAAAACTTGGAAGATATGGTGGAATATAAAAGAAACTCCTTCCAAATTTTCTTGGAAGAAAAATTATTGGTTCATCATGTTGAAATGGATTACTCTCTCAATGGGATGAAGGAAGAAATTCTCCAGCACTTCTCTTGTGTTGTAGCACTGGAAGTTTCCTCATCCTCTAGTAGCAGAACGCTCCCTGTCTACTGTTAGCGCTTGGAATTCACCTAGGCTGAGATAGACAAACTCTCAAGGCTACATCAAACCATTTCACCTCGTAGCTAGCCCTACGAGGTATGAGAAGGCTCTCTCAGGTTAGATTCGTTAGATCTTTCAATATGATAAGATGACCAATTAGGAATAAAGATTTTAGGCTAGTAAATTGATAAAGGGGGTTGATTTAAAGATTTTTGGTTTTTTGGTGGCAATTGGAGGGAGTGCAATTCAGGGTGCGGGGATTGAGCACAGTTTTTGCAGGGGGATCTTTGGGGCAAGGTAGGAGTGAGCGCTGATGCCTTAATCTGAGATGGATGATCAGGGATGATAGAGAAGGAGCTAAAGAGGGCAAACAACCATTTGAATCCTCTCTAGATAGCAGAAAACATAAATTTTGAACAAACTAAAAAGCTGAGCATGTCAAAGCATGTATTCAAACTTTACCACTTCATCTGTCCAAATAGAAGCGAAAGAGAGATGTGGAATACATAAAAAAAACTTACAAGAACATGTAGAGAACACACCATCAACACAACAATCCACAAGAATCCACAAGGATTTCTGCAAAACCCTGGCCTTCTTCTTCTTTAAATTGCAGAGATAGATGTACAA
>APFE030637381.1:469689-489865 GCA_000404065.3 Pinus taeda
CTTAATCTGAGATGGATGATCAGGGATGATAGAGAAGGAGCTAAAGAGGGAAAACAACCATTTGAGTCCTCTCTAAACAGTAGAAAACATAAATTTGAACAAACTAAAAAGCTGAGCATGTCAAAGCATGATTTCAAACTTTATCACTTCATCTGTCCAAATAGAAGCAAAAGAGAGATGTGGAATACATAAACAAACTTACAAGAACATGTAGAGAACACACCATCAACAAAACAATCCACAAGAATCCACAATGATGTCTGCAAAACCCTGGCCTTCCTTTTCTCTAAATTGCAGAGATAGATGTACAATATACAATGAAGTTTTCTCCCACAAGAGTCCAACCTTCCAACCTCTCAAAATGACTAAGAAAACACATAATATAGGCAAGCTAACCTCTTCCCTTGCATCTAGGGGTCGAGCTCATCCTTCTAGGAGCAGTTTGAACTAATTCCAAACTAAGCACTAGATAAGAGGCAGCTCAACAACTTGCCTCTATTACTTAGCTAACTGATTCATGCATTAATTATTCACTATTTACATCAAGGAAGCTTCTAGAAGGGTAAAGAGAGATAAAATCTATCAAAGATCCATGAAAATATTACATTTATCCATCATCTACAAGTAAAAATGGTCAACCATAGTCAAAACAGTGTTTTTTGACAAAAAAGGTCAATTCTGGCAAAGCTGGCTCTCACTGCCGCACCCCCTAGCTCTCACTGCCGCGCCCCTTTGCAAAACTGCCAAGTTTTCAAAATTCCGAGCAATCCTCCAAAATAGTCGCGCTTGGAACGTGGCGCTTGAAATGGCCAAAACCTGTAAATTGCACAAAAAATTCACAAATGACAAAATTTTCTCCAAATTTCTTGAAATTTGGGCTGGGAGTCCCCAATAAAGTACCATGCTCAGCCAAAGAGGCTTTGGCCAAAATTTGGAGTGGATCGGGCGTTTTCTTTCGTTTTTGTGTTTTGGCCAACCGTCCTTGGAGCACCTTCGTTCTCGCCGATATTTTTGACATTTCTCTCAAACCATGACACCTGTGTAAAAATTGAAGGAGGTTTTTCTTCTTTGGAATGTTATGGACAAAAACCTCTCTCATTTTTCCAAAATTCATCTATGACTGCTCTGAAACATCATTTGAGTGAAACTTGCCCCGATGTGTGAAACAAGGAATTTGGTCGAAATGAAGCGAAATGAAGGGGATAGGGGGATTCTAAATTCTTGGGGAAATTTTTGGGAGTGGGGAGGGATGTTAGGAAGCAGGGGAAAGTTGAATCTCAGAGATTGAGTGAGGGGAAGGGGTCCAAAAGGGCAAATCACAGGCCAAACCTAGAAAATTGCCAGGTTGTAGCTAGAAACTAGGGTTTGTGCAAAAATGAGGATTTTGGGGAATCTGAGTGTTGGGAAGTGTATGATATGGTACTTTAAGGATAGGGGAAGGTGTATGAACATCAGGAAACAAGTTTTGCCATTGATTTGACCATCCAAGAGAAATTGGCTTCAAAACCCTAGGAGAGGGAAATGAGCTTGCCAAGGCACAACTGAAGCATGGACAAGATGTAAAATGACTCATTAGACACTGACATGATAATGACAACCCTATGAATGATGATAGACTCAGCTGAATGATGACATAGACCGCCATTTGGACAACTTTAGAAGGAGTGAAAGCAAACCCTAGACCTAATGCCTAGTGACCAAATTTTGCTTGAAGACTCACTGAAATGACAAAATTTGACCTTGACACTTCAAAATCACTTTGTAAGAGCATATTTGATCACTGGAGGAAGGCTGGAAAGACTGACACTAACATCTACAATGGTCCTGGTGTTCCTATCATGCATAAGAGGTATCTCCATCCAAGAGGTTCAAATGAAAGTGGCCCTAGCACCTAATGCAGTCTATGCTCTATCTCAAGGTCTTTATTGGTTCTGTAGCTTAGTCTTATGTCCAATTTCGTTCTATAATTTATTTTTGCAAGTGTATTCTTTTGTTGGGATCTTACTGTAAGGTTTATAGTTGTCATATTTTATGTTATAGTTGGTCATATAGTCTTGGTAAAACTAAATCTTATGTTTACTTATTTGAAGTGGTTTTGACATTTTTAGAAAATAGATGTAAGGGACCAAGTCCATCTCCCTATTTTTTATTAATATAATCCCTACTACCCATTTTGTTTAAAAATAAAAATGTGTGTATAGTTTCTTAGGATCAAATTTGATTTGCATTTGTTTTAAATGTGGGTACGATGACTACAATGGATGGTCATCTTGTAGAAGATGGTGACTCACAAGGGTACAATCATGACAACAAACTTGGAAAGGTTGAGTACGACTAAATGTTGATGACAATGTGTTGCATGACTGACAATTATATATATATATATATCTATATATATATATATATATATATATATATATATACATCTACATCTACATCTACATCTACATATACATATACATATACATATACATATACATATACATATACATATACATATATATATCAAGCATTTTACAACATTTCATATTTTTTTCCAAAGATAACGGGAAAATAATAGAAATCTCGAAGCTTATATTTATTCCTTTTCCTTTCTTTTAATAGAGTTTCTATTATTTTCCCTTCTCTTTAGCAAAAATGCAAAAATCTAGTAAAATGTTTGAGAAAACTCTATAAAATAGTGTTGTGGCAAAGGGCCAACAAATATTTGTTGATGACAATAAGATTTTAACCAAGGATCTCATTCCCAAGGATCAAGATTAGACAGCTAAGCTTTCATACCAAATGTGATGAACAAAGTTCGTTCTCACAAAATATTCAAAATGTATGGAACTTAAAGAGATCCATATGGAAAATATATAAATTGTATATAAGTAATTGGTGGTAGAAAGTTATGATGATTGATTAAACAATGAGGGCTTGTATATATTTTTGAATTTTGTAGTTATGGTCGATCTCCATTATTTATATTTTAGCCCTTGTAATGTATAAAGAATTATTGTAAGACTTGTTCTTCATGTTGGATTTAAAAGAGAAACTTTTGAAATTTGAATTTTGAATTTTTGGCTCCAAAATAGTTAATTCATCCCTCCCTCAAGTCAAGTTGGCCCCAGTGAAGAGACACACCCATTCACGAAGGTAGAACAATATATAAAGGCATTTGACCTCCTCTAGAAAGACACCATTCAACCTCTCATAGGAAAGAAAAATTTTGGACATTCAAGCGAATGACAAGAATGATGAAAATAAGGAGAAAGATCATATTTATCTCTCTCTAGCTCACACATGTCTTTTTGGATAGGTTTCTGGGCAACATTTTCAAGGCAAGACGAATTTCTGGGCAGATTGGAATTTGGGAGGCTAAATTTGTAGGTTTTTAAGAAATTTCTAGGAGGCCAAATTTTGGCCTAGGTTAGATCAGATCAGGCCAAGTTGTAGGGAAATTGGATTCTTGAGGATTGCAGACCAGATTTCACCATGATCTTTGTTGGTCAATTTGACCTCATAGTTGACTAGAAACATTAGGGGTATCTCTTGTTGAATTAAATAATTTCTCTAAGAAAAATGTCGATGGGTTTTTCCCCTAAGTGGCTTTTTCCACGGTAAATATTGTGTTATATTTGTGCATTTTGATATCTATTGTCCTTATGGTTTTGTGGTTGAATTTTTAAAATGCAATTGCATAATGATAAACTAGATTTGTTAAAAGAATATCTATATCATTAGAAGTAATCATCACTATTTCAAAAATATTGTGCTTGTATCTATTGCACTTGAAAACTCAACATGGTATTAGATCTTTGGTGACAAAAAGTATGTTCATATAACTCTTGAATAAGGTTTTGTTTGACACCACTCTTGAGGAAAACCCTTTATCTACAATTTACTTGCTTTTCCATGACGATGTGTTACCATATCAAGGAGGGAAACAAATTAAAAGGAGCTACAAACTTTAGGGCTTGGAAAACAAGGATTGATCTTCTTCTTGCAAAAGAGGATATCTTAGGTATTGTGAAGGGTAAGGTCACTAAATCTGAAAAGGAAGAAGATAAATTAAAAATTGAGAAAGATGAAATTAAAACTAGAAGTATCATTATAGATTCTTTTACCAATCATTTGATTCCATATATCACAAATCTTGAATATTTAAATAAAATGTATGATGCCCTAATTGGTTTGTACGTTATCAACAATATTGGTCAAGCAATGAGTTTAAAGAATGAGCTTCGTGATGTTTAAATAAAAGGAATGATACTATAGCCTCATATTTTATGAGGATTTATCAATTGAGAGATCAATTTCAAGAGATTGTTGAAATAATTCTTGAAAAGGAACTAATAATGGTTTACCTGAATCATGGGAATAATTTGGAATAGGAATTTGTGCCAAAAACTAAGCTCCAAGGTTTGATGAACTATGGACCGCATGTACTCAAGAAGAATTAAGGCTCATACTAAGTGGGAACATCCAAGGATCCGAAGAAGGTGATTCTCAAGCTTATGCAACACGCTTCAAGAAAGGTGGAGGAAGAAATAATTTTGGCTTGCAAATAAGAAATGGAGGAAGAAGAAATGAAGGAATAAGACCTGAATAAAGAAGATCCACTCCTCAAGGAAAGAGAGACATATCATAATTTCAATATTATCATTGTCACAAGTTTGGTCATTATAGAAGTTATTGTCATAAAAGATCGAATGATAGAAGGAGGAAGGGAAACCATCATGCTACTATGGAAAACTTCGATGAATTTCCAAAGAATCCTAAGAATGATGTTCCAGGTAATAAAGAATTCTTCTATTTTTTGGCGCTTAATAGTTCTGTTGTAGAGTGAATACTTGTGGCTAGTAGATAGCATGATCTAAAGGGAAAATGACATCCATCTGTGGTAGTTACACATGGTATTTACCATGATATCTACCCATAGAAATTACCCATGGTATTGTATCTCAAGAGGATATAAACTTTGGGCCTCACTTTGTAAAGAGAAAGATTTGTCCACCATAATGTAGCAGTAGCTATTTCTCATTACTCTAATATAGAATTTCTTTATGTGTTTTCTTTTTATTTATAGGTGTTTCATCTTCTCATATCTTGCCCCCTCCAAGATCCAGATCAATGGTATTAGAGACCCTGTGGAAATTGAGGTTTTATTAGGGTTTCCAAAGTGAATTTGTCAGCCTCCTACCCTAAATTGTTTTGATATGCAAGGTTTTGGAAACCCCTAAGCTTCCTCATCATGGTGGTCTATGTATGATACACCTGGGAGTTCTCGTGGTCTTTGTTGACCATCCTTTCCAACATAGTGCTCTATGTTGTGTTTATTTGTATATCCTCTTCCTTAGGGAGTTCAAATTAGTGGACAACAAAGCATGAAGGTTCCAGTAAAACAACCACTCCACGCTTGTGGGTAGTTTTGCCTCTAGAGTACAAGTAATATGTGAAAACCTACATGCCTAAAAGTGGAAGCAAGCATGGAAGACATTGTCAATTTTGACCTAATTTCATAAATCACATGGAACTCCTATAATGGATTGACAATCTTTTCCTTACTCCCATTTTATCGATAAAATGTTTTGCACCATTCCCTCTGAGAACAAGCAATTTTCAATTTTCCATTATGAATCTAAAAAGGAGTTTGGACAATGTACAGGGGTTTCGGGCAGATCATTGAAATTCAAGGAGGATTTCAAAAAAATAACTATTGGACCTTCGAATTCAAGTATGGGATTATTGGGTTTTTTATTTCATTCATTTTACTTTTTGGGTTTAGAATATGGGTTTGTTATGCATTGGAAATGGAGTTCTTTTGTCATTTCAAGGGTTTCAATGTAGGCTTAATAAGCTCTCTTGGCTGGAATAGAACCTTGTTTTTCTATTCTTTCAATGAATCCAATGTTGAATAGAATAAAGCACTTGATGCAGATGCATTTCAAGTTGGCAAACATGTAGAGGAAATGGATATTTCCTTTTGAAATGATGTCATTGGTGTTAGTTGCAACCCTTTTCTTGGTTTCAAACAATTGTGTGTATCCACTCCTGTCATATTTTTGTTTCAAAGGAGAAGGGAGCAAGGTCGCCAAGGCTATTTTCATGGAATCCAAGATCTTCTTTGTTGCTACCACATTAATGGAAGCCCTACCTCCTCTACCTAGATTTTCTTATTTGATTTTTGCCCAGATTTGCTTATTTTATTTCAAGGTTGAGGGGGAGAGGGAGAGGCTAGTGAGAATGTTGTATAAATTGTACCATCCATTGAATCAACATGTTGTGGATATAGATCTAGAATCGTCTCTGGGAGAGAGGGTTGATCTCGTGTACTACGAATTGAATTTAATTGAATAATTTTAATGACATCCACGAGACCAAAACAGTCTAAGGGACCAAGATATCCAACCAAAAAAACATCATACAATCAATTTTTCCTCCATAACAACCTTCTTGGCATGAATCATGATCAAAAAGTTTAATGCCTTGTGAATATTTCCTTCCACAAATAGCTCACCCATACTGTCCACTTTTTGGATGTGAAAACAAATCCAATTTTTTCAAAGGTTGGGAATGTGCACATGATCACCAAGGCTAAATTTAGTTACCTACAAGGGACCCACAATGGTTACTAATACACTTTATGGTACAAAAATTGTTTCAAAAAAGAGCCAGGATTTGGATTGGTTTATAAATCTTAGTGCCTCCGATTATCCATTGTTTGGTCAAGATGATTTCCTTCATACTTTCTCATATTTTCCAATGCGTATTAATTTCATCGAGCACACCAACATTGGAAGGAAAGAGCATCAATAATCTAGAACGATTACTATAGATCCTGGATTGTACATGTTAAAAATTCAAATGTTTTTTAGGTTTCACAAAGAAGTGTTCCTATATCATTTAAATTATTCACAAGTTTTTTCTTGGATGGAATTATCTCATTCATTTATTGAATTCTATATTTGGGGTTGGGATAATCTTCCTAGGACAGTTCTAATGTATTATGTGAATTTCATAGCTTCTCCCAAGGGATATTTCCACATGGGAATTTGCAATGCTCAAGAATTTCATAACACTACTGTAAATCATTACTTGCATTATATAACATGGTACACTCCACCACAACAACATCCACATTAAATGAGATAAATCCTCCTTTTGCAAGGAAATTTGATAGAATGGATCTCGTACATGATAAGATGGATAAAGAGCTCATGGGTCAATAAAATGATAGATTTTTTCTTGGTGGATGGTGTATTGACATGTGTTAAGAGATAAACGAGCTATGGTTGGAATAATGCTTCTTGGAGTTTTGATTTGGGTTTTTGGGATTGAAAGCCTTGTGGAAGTAATGTTTTGTCTCTCTATCCTATTACTATTGGGTGTTTTGGATTGGGATGCTTGGGACAATCTACCATGGTTTGTATTTCTTGTAGGCATGATCAACAATCATAAACATTATCCAGTGGATGTCAGGTTGTGGTTTTAAATATCTTTTGTCATTCTCTTTAAGATAGCCAGTAACATTTGGCATCCTTCAAGCTTTGTACATCTTGATATGTCATTTGTTTTCAAGCTAGACAGAGTATGTTGGATTTTTATATTTTTCCTCTCTAACTACGCATTTAGTGGTTGGGGTGCTTTGGTTTCTTGTAGCACTTGATTTTGGATAATAAATCAATATTATTGGAGCTATAACACATTATAGAGTGGCCAAAAAATTGTCTATTATGGCACATTATTTGTTAATTTACCATATATTTTCAAAATGGGGATAAAAAATGTGAAATTTGAGTACTTGGAGGAAGAATTTACATAATCTCATTGGATAGTGAGAATTTACAAAGATAAGTCATCATATTTCTACCAGGAAAATAGGAAAGCAAACTATTTCATCTTGTTTATGGCTCAGCCACACAAAACCTTTCTACCAAATTCCATTTCCTCAGTCACACATTATCAGCATCATAGTTCGCCACAATCATTACAAGGTATCTCTATCCTCGGATCTTTGTTCGTCGCAATTATGGGTCAACCACACAAAACCATTTCTATTGAAGTCCATTTTTTACATTGCACAATGTCACTATCACAGTTGGATCACAAGAATTATAAGATATCTATATCCTTGGATCTTCATTCATCATGGTTATGGGTCATCCACAAACCCTTGTTTATGGGTCATCCATAAAACCCTTCTCTTCATTAGCTCATGTTCAACAAAATCTTCTCAGGAGGGAACTCTATGTAATGGACACAATTTCTTCCTAAGGAAGGAGGAATTATTTGAATGGAAAGTCACATCTACCCATGGTATCAATCCATTGTAATTATCCATGGTATTGTATCTCGAAGGATATAAATTTTGGGCCTCATTTTATAGAAGGACAAAATTTTCCACCACAATGTAGTGGCTGTTATTTCTCATTACTCTAATAAATAATTTTGTTATTTGTTTTCTTCTCCTTTCTAGGTGTTTTAGCTTCTCAGATCTTGGCCCCGCAAGATCTAGATCATAGTGGTGCCTCAAGACACATGACGAGAGATCAAGACAACCTCAAAAGTATAATGGAAAGAATATTATAACAAAACGCTAAACATTGAGAAAATAATAGTTATGTGGTTAAAGGCATTGGTAGAACATCCATTGAACTATGATTAGGTGATAACATTCATCTTAACAACATATTATATGTACTAGGTTTGAAGAAGAATTTGATTTCCATTTCATGCCTAGAATATAAAGTAGATAGAGTAGCATTTTTTGATTGAAAAATTCTTGTTTGGCCATGTTACCCACAATTTTGTGGGTGATATCCGTAGGAGAAATTTTTTCTTAATGATGGTCCTCAACTAGCAACCCTTTGTAGCCACCAACTAGCTCATTGTACCATTTCTCCACCACCTAAGCCAGCCATGTGGTCCCTCAACCATATATCATGATCGTATTTTTTCTAGTTGGGCCTCCCAAATATAAAGGTATGCCTTATCATTTGGTGATTGAGTATTTTATTTTTTTTATCATGGAAACTCTTGAGCATGGATTAATGAGGGCATTTGGCGGAAAGAGTGGACTAATTTTGTGCTCTTGTTCCCTAGGTCTCTCTTGGATGTTAACCTTGGACCCCAGTCCTATGGGATCTCTTTTACTTACCTTTGCACTTTAGGGATAGTACTACATGGGAACCCCCAATTTTGGTTGCATGGTCCCTCTCCCCAATCCACATATATCACCCCCTTCTTCTCATGATAATCACATTCATCACTCCTCCCACCTGGCTCTACATTCCTCCACTAGGTCCATAAAGGATCATCCACCCCCTCCTATTTTCCCACACCTTGGTTCATTCCTAGAATGATGCACATATGTTGATGCAAAATAAAACAAAAGAAAAAGCATAGTTTGCCACATTTAATAGGAAATTATACCACAAAAATGAAAAAGAAGGTAGGGACAAACACATTTATCATGTGGGAAAAATCCAATAGATGAGCTCTACCCCCTTCCATGGCCATCACCCTAGTTCCTATAGGCCCTAGATGAGCCTTCTTTATCATTCAGGAACCCATGATTGTCCCAACCCCTGGTGGGCGATGAACTTCCCTACCTTAAAGGGGGTCATACTCTCATCCCCTTGAACCCTGAGTAGTTAACCAAAGAAAAAACATAAATTTCTAAAGGAATATGAAGAAGGGTGGAAAAATCAAGGTTGGGTTAACTCATGTACCACAATTTCTCTCTCCTACACATAATTTACCCAAGTATGGGCTTCCCTTTAATTAGCTACCCTTGTACCATGGCATGTGACCCAGGCTTTCCCCTTCATCCCCTACTTTGTTCCATCACTTTATCACATGCCACCACCATTTGAAAGATGTAACATGGACATACCAGCCATTTTAGAAGAAGAGACCACCTAATAGGGTGCTTGGTTAACCCCTCTTTAATCTTGGAGACATATGCACATGCCAAAGCCCACTATGAAAGGGAATGCTATTATGAAGTTCCCACTTATTTTCCAAGGTTTGTAAGATATTTAATTTGATTTCTTTAATGACTTGGTGTACTAGAAGGAAAGGGGATGCATTGTATCTTATGCAAGATTACAAGTGGTCTCCATTTTGGGTTTGGTCTCCCTATATGGGGTCCTAACCCTCCAAAGGGATACATTGGCACATGTAGGGTGTGTGTAGAGATCCATGGGCCTCCACAAAAATAGAAAACATTCCAATGGATCCCCAAAGCCATTCAGATATTTTATGTGGTTCACTTATTGGACAAGGAAGATGCACCTGGTTCACCATGTCTATCCGGCTCCACAGTCGCACCATACACTTGGCAGATTGTCCACGATCTATATAATGATGTGGCATCACTTATATAATCATCCTAGCCCTTATAGATGGTCTATAGGCATCTTCGATATTTTTGGAGACCCATGATAAAATTGTGTGCCCCCACATCCTTTTGGGAGCACCACGGGTTTATTACTTGGAGAACAAGGGGCCAACCCCTTGTCCACTATTTTCGGAGTCATATTTCACATTATGGCACCTATGGACTTCATAAGGCCTCCTATCAAGCCTAATGACTCATGTTATTGATTATTCGATCCTCTTGAAAGGCTTACTCCTTTGTTATTGAGCTAGTTTGGTGGGCTTGTCACCAAAAATACTTGTTATTTGGCACAATATTTTATTCTAGGGGAAAAATTAGGCCAAAAAAAGCTCAATAAATTCATTAGACATTGTACAAATATATAATGGCTTAATTCACTCTCTCACCATCACTTGTATTGATCATGTTCTCTTGTGAGATTCTCGCTGTTAGTTCCAGTCTTCACAGCCTGTCACCAAGGATCAAAATGGGCTCTTACTATGTTTGGTTTTCAGAGATGTTTTGCACATGAGTTTCAGTGAAAATAATATCCTAAGTATGTCCATCAAAAGTATATCAGAAAAATATTTCCAACGGTATATCACACTCCCGTAACTAGTTTCTGGATTAGAATATATGATCAAAATGAATAATTGGTTCTTGGTTATGCATGTTTTGAGGTCATTTGCTGCACACGGGGACAAGTTTACTACAAAATTAGTTTCTAAAGTAATGGACATGAATTTTACAAAAGTGAAAGAGTTTTCTGTCAATCGTATATCAAATAACAAAACCCTCCTTCAGTTTATGCACTGGTGTTACTATGTGGGAGATATTTAGTGATATTTGAAGCTTACATTAAAACAAAACAAATTTTGCATTTGTTTTATTGTTTTAGTCATTGTAGTGCGGCGCCATTTTACAATAGATGGAAAGTAATTTTGAGAAACCCAAGGAGGTTTTTTCAAACACAATTCATATAACAAAATCCTCTTTCATTTTATTCACAAGTGTCGTGACTTGGAATATTTGACTAGATCTTTACAACCTATTTTTACAGATTTAAATATTTAATGATTTCCTATTTTAGAGATTATTTTGTGGCACATATTCTGAGCAACTGGAAATGAATTTCCAACATTTGAGAGAGATTTTTCTCAAACATGACCCTATCTACAAAAACCTCTTTTAGTTTTGTAACATGTGTTATGGTTCAAGAGATACGAGTTAATCTTTGACACCTATTTTCATAAATTTGGTCCAAATTTAATGTAATTGATTCTATCATGAGGGAGATGGTTGAGCTCAACTCCCTTAGTATAGGGATAAGATAATTGTATATATTTTATAAATTTAAGAGTGTAAAGCATTCGAATTTTTCAGCAGAGAAAAGCTGCTTTGGACTGCGTAAAGATTTTTTTGAATATTATTTTTGATGGAGTAGTTTCTGCCCTTTAGATTTGGGATCCATCACAGTGTTTAATGTGCAGCATGTGTTCCTTGTAAAATCACTTACATACTTTGTTTTTTCTCTCCTAATTCTTGTTACAGCATTATCTAAGGGAAGTGTTAGGAATCCATCCATGCATGATGCTCCTTTCACACTGATTTTGTTGTTAAATGTAGTGGTTATATTTGCAGAATCCTTCCTCTATTTGATGATTTGTTGAGTAACTATGTGTTTCTTTTTCTTCTAACGATGCCACTGTATATCCATCCCTTGATTGATTTCTATAGGGTAGCAGGCTTTCTCCTCTTTCCTTCTCTCATTTACATCTTTTATCTGGCTGAACATTGCACTTACTTTGTTCTAAGTTTGCCGAAAGAAACTAGCCTCGATTCTATAGCCCAATGGTCCCTTATCTTGTTCTTTTCGACCCACAATTTTCAATAAAATCCCTGTACTCCATAGCTAATCTTAGATTCACTTATTTTAGCCACATTTTGTTGGCAAAGAGAGAGCTCTCTCTATTCTGGAAGGGCTAGATGCCAGATCTAAAGCTTGGTCTCTGGTTACATCAGAATTACCTCTTCTTAGCCTTGAAGTTCATTCTGAGTGCTAACATATTGGTGTCGTTGTCGGGGAACGAGGTGACAAATCTTCTCTAGGAAAGATCATTCAAGTTTCAGATCTGGTTGTTGATGGTGGGCAGTGATCAGACACATATGAATGCTAAAACATTCACCTGGTGACTCCAACTCAATCCAGAGATTCCAACGCTCACTGATCCGTTCATGTACTAAAATAAGATGATGGTAGGGTATGTGGCAAACCCTATGTTTTGTGAAGTTTAAAAGAAGTTAGAGATCAGTTAGTGGATATTGAAATAGACGAGGTACTTTTCATTACCATGCTTCAATGTTTGAGATCTCCAAAGTTTCCTCTTAACGGTAAAACTAGTTGCTTTGAGTTAGTGGTTGAAAATTTTGAGAAGGAGATTGAGTATATAGATGTTCAAATTAAGTCATATGAATTCTAAGATCCCAAAAAGTTCTTGGAAACTCTCCCTCCTTAAAAACAAGAAATAATAGGGTTGCCCATGGATGTTTGCATTGACAGTTTACAGCTGGAAGCATATGTTGAGGAGTTAGGGCAGCAGACATGGTCTGGTTTCTATGATCCTGTTGTTACATATATGGAGTATTTTTTCAGTTTGAATGACAAACCAAATTGTCTTTTACACAACCAAACTCATTTTGTGCATCTATGGTTGTTAGCATTTCCAATTGTGTCCTAGTTCAAGCACTCCCTAGCATCATCGTTGCCACAATTGCTTAATTGGTTGGTCTGGCACTACAACATTACTTGATCTATCAATTTTTCATCAGAGTAGGGTAGATTTGTAAATAAATAAGCTGCCCAAGGTAGCATTTCAATTTCCAGTATTTGTTTATGTACATATTGTAGTATGTATACGTTTTTGGATTGGTATGAGTTTTTTTGGTTTACAGTTGTTTATGACCGTATTTCCCAATGGATGAGGTAATTTGTATCTGGTGTGCTTCCATCCCCAATAAGGCCAATGTTAGTTCCATTCTTCGCAGCCTGTCACCAGGGATCAAAATGGGCTCTTACTATGTTTGGTTTTAAGAGATGTTTTGCACATGAGTTTCAATGAAAATCATATCCTAAGTATGTCCATCAAAAGCAACTCAAAAAAATATTTCCAACGGTATATCACACTCCCATAACTGGTTTCTGGATCAGAAGATATGATCAAAATGAATGATTGATTCTTGGTTATGCATGTTTTGAGGTCATTTGCTGCACACAGGGACAAGTTTACTACAAAATAAGTTTCTGAAGTAATGGACATGGATTTTACAAAAGTGAAAAAGGTTTTTGTCAATCACATACCAAATAACAAAAACCACCTTCAGTTTATGCACATGTGTTAGTATGTGGGAGATATGCAATGATATTTGAAGCCTACATTAAAACAAAACAAATTTTGCATTTGTTTTACAGTTTTAGTCATTGTAGTGAGGGGCGCTATTTTACAACATATGGAAAGTACTTTTGAGAAAACCAAGGATCATTTTGTCAAACACGGGCCATATAATAGAAACCTCTTTCAATTTATTCACAGGTGTCATGAATTGGAATATTTGACTAGATCTTTATAGCGTATTTTTACAGATTTAAATATTTAATGATTTCCTATTTTAGAGATTATTTTGTGGCACAGATTTCGAGCAACTGGTAACAAATCTCCAAAATTTGAGAGAGGTTTTTCTCAAACATGACCCTATCTACAAAATTTTATTTCAGTTTTGTAATAGGTGTTATGGTTCAAGAGATACGAGTTCATCTTTGCCACCTATTTTTAGAAATTCGGTCCAAATTTAATGTAAGTGATTCTATCTTGAAGGAGATGGTTGAGCTCAACTCCCTTAGTACAGGGATGAGCTACTTGTATATATTTTATGAATTTCAGCGTGTAAATCATTGGAATTTTTCAGTAGAGAAAATTGCTTTGGGTTGTGTAAAGCTTTTTCTGAATATTATTTTTGATGGAGTAGTTTTTGCCCTTTAGATTTGGGATCCATCACGATGTTTAATGTGCAGCATGTGTTCCTTGTAAAATCACTGACATACTTTGTTTTTTCTACTAATTCTTGTTACAACATTATCTAGGAATCCATCCATCCATGATGCTCCTTTTGCAATGATTTTATTGTTAAATGTAGTGGTTATCTTTGCAGAATCCATCCTCTATTTGATGCTTTGTTGAGTAACCCTGTGTTTGTTTTTCTTCTAATGCTGCCACTGTAGATCCATCCCTTGATTGATGCCTGTAGGGTATTGAGATTTATCCTCTTTCATTCTCTCATTTACATATTTTATCTAGCTGAAAATTGCACTTACTTTGCCCCAAGTTTGCCGGCAGAAACTAGCCTCGATTCCATAGCCCAATGGTCCCTTCTCTTGCTATTTTCGACCCACAATTTTCAATCAAATCCCCATACTTCATAGCTAGCCTAAGATTCACTTATTGCAGCCACATTTTTTTGGCAAAGGGAGATCCCTCTCTGGTTTGGCAAGGCTAGATGCTAGATCGAAAGCTTGTTCTGTGGTTACCTCAGAATTGCCTCTTCTTAGCCTTGAGGTTCATTCTAAGTGCTAACATATTGGTGTCGTTGTTGGGGAATGAGGTGATAGATCTTCTCTGGGAAAGATCATTCAAGTTGAAGATCTAGATGCTAATGGTGGGCAGCAATTAGACACATATGAAGGCTGAAACATTCACCCGGTGACTCCAACTCAGTCCAGAGATCCAGTGCTCACTGATTCGTTCATGTACTAAAATAAGATGATGGTAGGGTATGTGGCAGACCCTATGTTTTGTAAGAAGTTAGAGATTGGTTAGTGGATATTGGAATAGATGAGGTATTTTTCATTATTGTGCTTCAATGTTTGAGATCTCTAAAGTTTCCTCTTAAAGGTAAAACTGGTTTCCTTGATTTAGTGGTTGAAAATTATGAGAAAGAGATTGAGTATAGAGATGTTCGAATTAAGTCATATGAATTCTGAGATCCCAAAAAGTTCTTGGAAACTCTCCCTCCTTCAAAATAAGAAACAATAGGGCTACCCGTGGATGTTTGCATTGATAGTTTGCAGCTGGAAGCATATGTTGAGGAGTTAGGGCAGCAAACATGGTCTTGTTTCTATGATCTTGTTGTTACATATATGGAGTATTTTTTTAGTTTGAATGACAAACCAGATTGTCTTTTACACAACCAAACTCATTTTGTGGATGTATGGCTGTTAGCATTTCCAATTGTGTCCTGGTTCAAGCACTCCCTAGCATCATCGTTGCCACAATTGCTTAATTGCTTTGTTTGGCATTACAAAATTACTTGATCTATCAATTTTGCATCAAAGTAGGGTAGATTTGTAAATAAATAAGCTACCCAAGGCAACATTTCAATTTCCGGTATTTTTTTATGTACATATTGCAGTATGTATATGTTTTTGGATTGGTATGAGTTTTTTGGGTTTACAGATGTTTGTGACTGTATTTCCCAATGGATGAGGAACTTGGTCTATGATGTTCTTGACACCTCCAGGGAGCTTCCATCCCCAATAAGGCCAAGGTTAGTTCCAATCTTCGCAGCCTATCACTAGGGATCAAAATGGGCTCTTACTATGCTTTGTTTTCAAAGATGTTTTCCACATGAGTTTCAGTAAAAAAAATCATATCCTAAGTATGTCCATCAGAAGCAACTTGGAAAAATATTTCCAACAGTATATCGCACTCCTGTAACTAGTTTCTGGATCAGAAGATATGATCAAAATGAATGATTGATTCTTGGTTATGCATGTTTTGAGGTCATTTGCTGCACACAGGGACAAGTTTACAACAAAATCAGATTCTGAAGCAATGGACATGAATTTTACAAAAGTGAAAGAGGTTTTTGTCAATCACATACTAAACAACAAAAACCTCCTTCAGTTTATGCACAGGTGTTACTATGTCAGAGATATGAATTGATATTTGAAGCCTACATTAAAACAAAAGAAATTTTGCAATTGTTTTACAGTTTTAGTCATTGTAGTGAGGTGCTATTTTACAACATATGGAAAGTACTTTTAAGTAACCCAAGGAGGGTTTTGGCAAACACAAGCCATATAATAGAAACCTCTTTCAGTTTATTTACAGGTATCGTGAACTAAAATATTTGACTAGATCTTTGCAGCCTATTTTTACATATTTAAATATTTAATTATTTCCTATTTTAGAGATTATTTTGTGGCACAGATTTCAAGCAACTGATAACGAATTTCTAAAATTTGAGAGAGGTTTTTCTCAAACATGACCCTATCTACAAAAATTTCTTTCAGTTTTGTAACAGGTATTATGGTTCAAGAGATAAGAGTTCATCTTTGACACCTATTTTTAGAAATTCGGCCCATATTTAATGTAACTGATTCTATCTTGAGGGAGATGGTTGAGCTCAACTCTCTTAGTACAGGGATGAGCTAATTGTATATATTTTATGAATTTCAGAGTGTAAAGCATTCGAATTTTTCAACAGAGAAATGTTGCTTTGGATTGTGTAAAGCTTTTTCTTAATATTATTTTTGATGGAACAGTTTCTACCCTTTAGGTTTGGGACCCATCACGGTGTTTAATGTGCAGCATGTGTTCCTTGTAAAGTCACTTACATACTTCTTCTTCTTCTTCTTCTTCTTCTTCTTCTTTTCTATTAATTCTTGTTACAACATTATCTAAGGGGAGTGGTAGGAATCCATCGACACATGATGCTACTTTCGCAATGATTTTTTTGTTAAATGTAGTGGTTATCTTTGCAGAATCCATCCTCTATTTGATGCTTTATTGAGTAACCTTGTGTTTCTTTTTCTTATAACGTTTCCACTGTAGATCCATCCCTTGATTGATGCATGTAGGGTAGTGGGCTTTCTCCTCTTTCCTCCTCTCATTTACATCTTTTATTTGGCTAAACATTGCACTTACTTTGCCCCAAGTTTTTCGGAAGAAACTAGCCTCGATTCAATAGCCCAATGGTCCCTTCTCTTGTTGTTTTCGACCCACAATTTTCAATCAAATCCCCATATTTCATAGCTAGCCTAAGATTCGCTTATTGCAGCCACATTTTGTTGGCAAAGAGAGAGCCCTCTTTGGTCTGGCAGGGCTCGATGCCAGATCGAAAGCTTGGTCTGTGGTTACCTCAGAATTACCTCTTCTCAGCCTTGAGGTTCATTCTGAGTGCTAACATATTGGTGTTGTTGTTGGGGAACGAGGTGATAGATCTTCTCTGGGAAAGATCATTCAAGTTGCAGATCTAGATGCTGATGGTGGGCAGCGATCAGACACATATGAAGGCTGAAACATTCACCTGGTGACTCCAACTCAGTCTAGAGATTCCATCACTCATTGATCCATTCATGTACTAAAATAAGATGATGGTAGGGTATGTGGCAAACCCTATGTTTTGTGAAGTTTTAAAAGAAGTTAGAGATCAGTTAGTGGATATTGGAATAGACGAAGTATTTTTCATTACCGTGCTTCAATGTTTGAGATCTCCAAAGTTTCCTCTTAAAGGTAAAACTAGTTTCCTTGAGTTAGTGGTTGAAAATTTTGAGAAGGAGATTGAGTATATAGATGTTCAAATTAAGTCATATGAATTCTAAGATCCCAAAAAGTTCTTGGAAACTCTCCCTCCTTCAAAACAAGAAACAATAGCGCTGCCCATGGATGTTTGCATTGATAGTTTGTAGCTGGAAGCATATGTTGAGGAGTATTTTTTTTGTTTGAATGACAAACCATATTGTCTTTTACACAACCAAACTCATTTTGTGCATGTATGGATGTCAACATTTCCAATTGTGTCCTGGTTCAAGCACTCCCTAGCATCATCATTGCCATAATTGCTTAACTGGTTGGTCTGGCATTACAAAATTACTTGATCTATCAATTTTGCATTAGAGTAGGGTAGATTTGTAAATAAATAAGCTTCCCAAGGTAGCATTTCAATTTCCGGTATTTTTTTATGTACATATTGCAGTATGTATATGTTTTTGGATTGGTATGAGTTTTTTGGGTTTACATCTATTTGTGACCGTATTGCCCAATGGATGAGGCACTTGGTCTATGGTGTGCTTGACACCTCCAAGGAGCTTCCATCCCCAATAAGGCCAATGTTTGTTCTAGTCTTCGCAGCCTGTCACCAGGGATCAAAATGGGCTCTTATTATGTTTTGTTATCAGAAATATTTTGCACATGAGTTTTAGTAAAAATCATATCCTAAGTATGTCCATTAGAAGCAACTCAGAAAAATATTTCCAACCAGTTTCTGGATCAGAAGATATGATCGAAATGAATGATTGGTTCTTGGTTATGCATGTTTTGAGGTCATTTGCTGCACACAGGGACAAGTTTACAACAAAATCAAGTTTTGAAGCAATGGACATGAATTTTACAAAAGTGAAAGAGGTTTTTGTCAATCACATACCAAATAACAAAAACCTCCTTCAGTTTATGCACAGGTGTTAATATGTTGGAGATATACATTGATATTTGAAGCCTACATTAAAACAAAACAAATTTTACATTTGTTTTACTGTTTTAGTCATTGTAGTACGGCGCCATTTTACAACATATGGAAAGTAGTTTTGAGAAACCCAAGGATGTTTTTGTCAAACACGGTCCATATAACAAAAACCTCTTTCAATGTATTCACAGGTGTCATGAATTGGGATATTTGACTAGATATTTACAACCTATTTTTACATATTTAAATATTAAATAATGATTTCCTATTTTAGAGATTATTTGTGGCACAGATTCCAAGCAGCTGGAAACGAATTTCCAAAATTTGAGAGACGTTTTTCTCAAACATGACTGTATCTAGAAAAATTCTTTCAGATTTGTAACAGGTGTTATTGTTCAAGAGATACGAGTTCATCTTTGACACCTATTTTCATAAATTCGGTACAAATTTAATGTAACTAATTCTATCTTGAGGGAGATGGTTGAGCTCAACTCCCTTAGTACATGAATGAGCTAATTGTATATATTTTATGAATTTTAGAGTGTAAAGAATTTGAATTTTTCACCAGAGGAAAGTTTCTTTGGACTGTGTAAAGACTTTTCTGAATATTATTTTTGATGGAGCAGTTTCTACCCTTTAGATTTGGGATCCATCATGGTGTTTAATTTGCAGCATGTGTTCCTTGTAAAATCACTTACATACTTTGTTTTTTTTTTTTCTGCTAATTCTTGTTACAACATTATCTAATGGAATTATTAGGAATCCATCCACACATGATGCTCCTTCCACAATGATTTTGTTGTTAAATGTAGTGGTTATCTTTGCAGAATCCATCCTCTGTTTCTTTTTCTTCTAACGCTGCCACTATAGATCCATCCCTTGATTGATGCCTGTAGGGTAGCGGGCTTTCTCCTCTTTCCTTCTCTCATTTACATCTTTTATCTAGCTGAACATTTCACTTACTTTTCCCCAAGTTTGCCGGCAGAAACTAGCCTCGATTCCATAGCCCAATGGTCCCTTCTCTTGATGTTTTCGACCCACAATTTGTTGGCATTATGATGCATGTGTTGTACTTGATGGCAACCCTCTCATAGAAGATCATCTCACTTGTATACATTCAGAAGATATATCAGATGTGGTAGAATGCATGGGTTACCGGACAGTAAAAAGGGATCAGATGACAGTTCACAAGTAAGCTTTGCCATCAAGTCCAAAGGGGGAGATTGTTGGCATTATGGCTAAAGTGTTGTCCTTGATGGCAACCCATCCAGTGATGGATCACTGTACAACAGG